>VZRR01013562.1:227901-264051 GCA_013398015.1 Oreocharis arfaki | reverse complement strand
CAAACTTACAAAAGTGTGAAAAACTCGTGAGCTGGGGTCCATCTGGGGGTCCATCGTGGTAGTAGCCTCTGGCCCCCAGGGTGTACCTTTGAAGGCCCTTCAAATAAATACCTGTCTTCATTCACGTACTCTTGCCTAGTCTCTGGGTTTTTTTAGGTGGCCTGATAAGGCATCACCTCGATATGTCTCTTGTAGAAGGGGCCCGAAACTGAAGACAGTGTTTAAGGTGCAGCCCTGCCAGTGCCGAGTATAGATGGATGATCACTGTCCTGGTCCTGCTGGCCACATTATTGCTGACACAAGCCAGGAAGCCAGGATGCCATTGACCTTTGTGGCCACCTGAGCAAACACTGACTTGTGTCCAGCCAGCTGTCGACCAGCAGGCCCGATCCTTTTTCACCAGGCAGCTTTCCAGCCACAACTGTTAGTGAGAATCCATTAAAGAACAACTAGTTCACATAACCAAAGAATAACAACCTATACTTAGTAATAGAATGACGAAGACATTGGCCTAATTGAGCAATCAACTAACTTATGCCAGGAGAAGCCAGACATTCTTAGGCACTTGGATTTCTCTTCTCATTCTCAATGTTTCATTCACCTTTCACACGTAAGAAGCACTGGTCTGCCACGTGCTGAAGCACTCATGCCACTAAATTCCATTAAAAAACTCCTGTTGGTTCATTGGATCAAGTTTCCACCATCAAACTGAAAAGACACATCACTTTTTGAACTGTCATTGTCTTTCCTCTGAGGAGAAAAACGTCTCTTCTGCTTACCCACAGCTTCTGTATTGCAACAAATCTGAAGGTAATGCTATAACATGCACTACAAAACAAGAATGAGGGAATGTTACCTGTGTAGTAGCTCTCTAAGTTATTAATTTGATTGAACTTTTTCTCGTGGGTTCAGTACTGGGCTGGAACAATCTAGCCTCGAGGAGATCAGTCTGCAATGCCATCCATAGGTACTGCACTGATTTCTTGTGTCCTGCGCTGAATTGTGGGCTCAGACTTTTGAGGCAGGTGTGACAGAACCAGTGCCACAGTGACATGAGCTACCCCACGAACCTTCCTGGCCTGTTGAAGGAGAATTTGATTGCACTTGTGGGTATAGATAATCTTGAACTAGCATCTCTTTTACACAAAACACTTCCATGTCCAGACATTTCAGGTTTCAATGCTGTGACTTTTTTTGGTGGGAAGGTGTAGTTGCAGTCCAGACCAATGAAGCAAGTCAATTATTAGCACAGAGGAAGAGATAGAGGAAGGTAAGAAAAATTCACAGTGACTTTCTCCAGTGGCTGGGTAATAAAATACAGACATCCTTTCCTACACTGATCACACATGCTGACATGAAGAGAGAGGTGGGGAGAATGTTTACAGAGCTGCTGATAGATTTGACAATGATTTATTCTGGGATTGCACAGCAAACAGAGGAGTAGCAAGACCACCTTATTGCAGGCCAACTAGCAAAGTCGGATCTGTGCGAGGAAGGTCCCGTTTTGGAGATCTGTGAGAAATATGGTGGTGCAGATTTAGCTCTACAGGAGAGTGAGCCATCCAGCCTCAGTCCTGTCAAGGCACATGAAAGCAAGAAGCATTAATAGCTTTCTACACATCTGTAATAATGCCGCTGAACCAAAATTACGGCAGTCAACACCCACAGACACACTAATCAGAAAGGAAACACTGAGCAAAAGAGAGTGAAACAGAGCCCTAAGGACCTTTTAGGTCCTTCTACAGCTGCAACAAGGGTGCCCTCCAAAGTACAGGCAGATGGGCTGTTTTGTAAAAACTGCAAATACTTTCTATCCACCACTCCAGATTGCACATATTAAAGTGCACATCAGAACTACAAAATCACAGGTACTTTTGTTTACTTTTTTTTTAAATGTGGGATCCAATTGTGAGTCATACCAGAAATCTCAGTAAATACAAATTATATGCAATTTTCAAATAATTCCTATTTCTCAAATGTCTAAAAAAGGCATTTTTATGACAGGAAATAAAGTTGTAAATGCCATCCAATACTTATTTACTGTAACTGGCAACAGAAATGGGTATCATATATGCACACACACAAACACATGCACCCCTCTCAACTTTCCATCTCATAGTTTAATATAGATTCTATGAAAGGCATAGTCCTGTGTAACATATAAACGGTTGTATTTCAGCAATATTTACAGCAAAACTTTTATTTAAACTAAAATTATCTACCAAGGTCCGTGTCACAGTAAGTGCAACAAAAGTAACAGGAACTACTGTTCTCAATTTAAGGCAAATACATATTTGTGAGTTGATACATATTTCCCCAATAAACACCTGAACAGAACTGTGTTTCCTTTCAGACTGGATACAAACCTCAAATCTGCTTGGACACAGCTGTTGAAGAAAACTGACTCCGCGTGCTTCAAAAAGAAAAATAATTTAGAAATCAAGTAAAACACATGGATCAAGTTGGACAATACATGCCACAGCATGCCCTAGTACAAAAAAAGCAATAATCATTCCAGAGGGAAATCATTGCAGATTCCACCAATAAGGAAACTTTGACCATGGAGCTGCTCTTTTAATACTTTTAAAAGGGATAAGCATATTGCAACGTCTGCTGCCATCTTGCACTTTTGAACCTACAGGGGATTGAATTGTTTGGTTTTCTGTAAGTTCAGAAAGCTGTTGTGTAGCTACAGCTAAACAGAAGTTTGAATAAATAAATTTCTGAGTCATCAATCAACCTCTCATTTACTCATTTAGTGGGAGGGTGAATGTCTTTTATGAGTCTGGTGGAGCAGCACAGAGGTTAAGAACATTCTCCATCTGTTTGTTCACTGCTCAGCAGCACTCCCCGCTTCTCAGCACAGGGAAGGGAGGGGATTCCTGCCCTGAGCAAGGAGGGAGTGTGGCAGCTTTCCACTAGCACGGCTCCATTTGACCTCTCGCATCCCCGTTCTTGCAGCCTCTGAGCGGTGGCTTGCCAATCACACCGAGCTGCAGAGTGGGTTTGCAACAGTCCATAATATCAGCATATTTCAAATGGCAAGTGGAGACATTTCTTTGTCAGCACATCGAGCTGAGCGGGTTCTGGTACAAGCAGAAGTGATATAACACGCCTCCCTGTAAACTGCAACGCACAGGAAGCAATCGAACACTCAGGAGCAGATTCTCATCTCCCTGAAATGAACCACTTTCCCTAAAAATGAACAGACTTACTGAAGCTAACAACACATTTTATGCATTACACTGGAAGCAAGCGTAGATCTGAACATGCTAATCCACATTTGAATTTAGGAATTTTTGCTGGCTTTGATTGCGCGTAGGCAGAAGATGGCCTTTTACCACTTACATTAGGTCTCAGTAGCTCAAAGCCAGCAATGCAAAACAAGTGTCATGACCGTAATTTACTTCTTAGGAAAGGGAATTTTCAAAAAAGATTAAAGGAAAAAAGGCATCCGTCTGTCAGACATAGGCTTCTCATCTCTTGAAAGACTTGAGAGAAGAAATAAAACGATGAACTGAAAGGGAAAGAAAGCATAGAGAATGAGGTGAAGACTTCCTTCACTACTGCTTAGTATAGCTCCTTTGAAACCAGAGCATCTGAGTTGGTATGCAGCACTTGAAAGGGCCAGAGCAGGATGAAGCAGGAAAAAGGGAAGAAAAAATAAGCCAGTGATGGTTCAGCAGGTACCCTGAGATAACAGATATGTTTCTGTGCATTTTTCACTGACCAAAAGACAAGATTGCACATTGTAATGGTCTTAAAAACTACTGAAGATTGCAAATAGCAACAACAAAATATTTTCTTGTTATTACCTGTAATTTCAATTTTCTTTGACCAGTAGGCCACCACAGAGTATCTACCTACAACACTCAGATGCGCAAAGAACAGCTACAAATGCCTTTATAGTTTCAAATTATTAATTAAGCTTGGACAAGTGATACCTATCACAAATCATTCAGCATCCCTCTACTATACTGTACTGCATCCTTTTCTCTGGAAAAAACTAATACAAAAATGTGAAGTTAGTTAATCACACAAAAAAAGAAAAAAAACCCAGATCAATCTGCAATTCCAATATGTTAATTATTTGCAATACCAGCTTGGTAAAACATTCCCTTGCAAAAATAATAGGTACAGAAATCAGCTGAAGCAAAGAGAAAGTTAGCTTTTATCCATACGCACTGTAGCTATCAGGATTCATCCCTTATGCCCAGAGAAGTTGCTTGAAATCTCTGCCTCTACTCTCCAGTCTTGAAGTCGTTTGGCAAACTGTTTAGAGAATAAGATCACTGAGGGTGAAGAGTGGTAATGCCTAGCAGAATATAGCTTCAGATATAGAGCTTTTGCATGGCATAATGGCATAGAGATACAGAAAAGTGCCAATCAAAAAAGTGAGAAATTATCAGGCCCTGGTTTTAAAATCATTCAACATATAATTAATTATTTTATCTGTATATTAAACAAGAAATATAAATATATTTAGAAATTACATTTACACTTCAATTATAGAAAGATTAATAATCTGTTTTCAACAACTATGTGAAATGTTAATTGGGAGAATGTGTGAAATTAAAGATCTGGTTGCTAAAGGAATTTTGGAGACTGGGGGCCCATTGGGTTCTAGGGAGAGAAAACCCCTCCATTTTCTATAACAGTTTTGTGATTTTTCAAATAGGTAAGTGAAATGAACATCTAGATTCCACTTAAAATACATACTGACACTTTCACCCAACAGGTTTGCTTTTTGAAAAGGATAATGACTTATAATACTACATGTAATACATTCACTGATATAACCCAGTCATATATGTGGGAGCTGTAAAAATTACTTCCAATATCTTTTTAACAAATAATTTTGCATCCTTTATTTTAGATTGGACTATCAGAGACAAATGTCTTTAAATGGATTTTCTCTGAATAGTAAGCTACACAAAAAATTTCTCATCAAAAAATTTTAACTACGTTTAATTGACAGAGAGAAAACTGAGAAAATGCTAGATTTGCTTGTCTAGATCACAAGCCAGAGAACAGAACAGTATAGTGCCAGTCTAGTACTGATTGCCCTGAGGTCCCTGAGGATTTCAGAAAGTTTGACACATAATTGCATTCCCATGCACCCTAGAATAAATGCGATGTCAAATTGGTTCTGTCAAACAAATCTGACATGAAATGCTCAGAAGTGAGGTCACAAAGCTTCCTAGCTACAATATTTTAATTGAAATATCCACTGTATTTTAGACAGTGAAGAACAACGAGCTGAATCATCATGGAAGATCCTACTGGAACAACTGTCCTGCTAAAAAGACAAGAAGTTGTAGCATGTGTGCAGCTAATATTATCAGTCCCAATGTTGGAAAGCATGGAATTTAAAGAAAATTTTTATTTTAGAATGAGATATACCATGAATATTGATATATGGGACATCAGGATCAGGACTACAGAAAAAGAAAAAACAGATTTTGACAGATCTAAGTGATAATACATAGGTTTTATTTAGAAAACAGCAACAACAATGAAAGCATTGAATTAAAGAGTAGCAGACCACCAGGTTTTTAGAACTGAATTTTTGGCCCCACTCAGGTCAGTAGCAAAATTTTCTTTAACTTTCATAATATCGGGATTTCATCCAATATTAACAAAGGAAACACAGCAACTACCATTTTGCCCCTGTTCCTGTCAGTAACTCCTCTCTGGTGCCTAAAATCTAAAATTTATGTGGGAAAATGACGTGGTATAGCAGTTAATTTTTCATTTTGTTTGTTTAATAAATGATTGACACTTCTGTTTCCCTTTTTTGTCATCAATTTCAAGCTATTTGCTGAGCTATTTTTAGTTTAACTACCACGCTGAAGCTTGAGACTGTGGACTTAGATGATCCCATGGGGGAATCTAGAAAAAAACCCAAAAAAACGTGGAGACTGTGGCAGACGTGCTCTGGCTGCATTCTCAGCCATGCCTTCTTGCACTTTCCTGCATGTACAGGCATAACTGCCATTATTTCTTTTAATCCTCAGTCTTTACCTAGGAGCATCTGGAATTAATACATAATGGTTAGTTTTAGCTCCTAGTATTTTCTGTAGCCTAGTTTGATCTTTCCTTACCACAAATTTTAGCTCCAAAGATATGTCTTCATTGCTGGGTTAATTCACATCAGTTAGCGTAGATCAAGGTGAAGGCAGACACATGTGACATAAATCTTGAGCAGCATAAGGCAACCAGATGACCACACAAAAAGATCAGATTTGTGTGGAGAGTATAAATATGTCAGGATCCACCTAGCTTTAGCCTAGGCTTGTATTAAAAAATCCTCAGCTCAGAGCTGAAGGCGTATTTGTGTGGATTTCTGATATGGATGGTTTTTAGTGACTGACAGTGCTTGAGTTACAACTTGAGTTATATGCTTTAAGCTCACTGATCCCATACATTATCTGCCCATGATGACAAAACAAAGGCATGTGTGGGCTCTTCCCTCTGTGAGACTGGGGATTAGAGATACTTCTTCTCCTTATGTCTTGCCTGGGTCCAGAAGACATCCCAGTCCAGCTGTGCTGCCTTCCATCTCAAGGCAGAAGAAAAATACTTCTCCATCAATTTGATATCATGAGCCATAGTGCTCGTTTACAATGAAAATTTATGTTCCCTCATTATTGTAATTGTTCAGCTCAGCACTGTAATTTGAAATCTGCAGCTTCTGATAATAAAAGCACTGAAGTATGGAACTCGCTGTCACATCTTTTACGCTGCAGTCTAGATGCACACCAGATCACATCAGGGATCTGGCAGTTGCCATGCCTTAGCTGTCTTCTGATCCATCTGTCTAAGTCGCCTCCCATGGAAACTGGGGAGAAAGAGCATCAGGGAGGGAAAATGGTTGTGTGCTGTGCTCAAGGTGCTATGCTAGCACAAAATATTGATGCAGATGGAGCACAAACATGAACCTGACGGCTGGATAATTCACCCAGCAGCTTTAGGAACCTTATGGAATCACAAAACCAGCTGCAATTGTTTTTTTCCCACCCCAGGAATTGCCGGTTTGTGGACAGCTAAATGTAGAACAGAACAACGTTGATTTTGAGGACATTTTGTTTCGATGCTTTCTGGGAATGCATAGTTTTGATTATCCGTTTTCAAACCAAATTTTCATCTCAACTCCTATTTCATTTGGTACATCACATGAAAAACAAAATTGGGAAAAAAACACTATGCGCAAGCTCCTCTCTACCCAGCCCACCTTCTGAAGTTTCATTTCTTTAGCTTCTCACTACTTTTTGCATCCATTCTCTCTGGGAATTTAAAGGGGAAAAGACAAAAATAAGCTCAAAAAAATGGATTCATATAAATTTGGATATAAAAACAACCAGTTCCCACCCATGTCTTCTTAAAATGAGACTGCAGATATGTTATTGCATAAGAGACCCTCACATAATTTTTCAATTTCCTCTAACTCAGTTTTCAGTGTGGGGTTTTTTTTCAGCTTTTTTGAGTTCCTTGACTGAAACATGTCACACATCGTAAACCCCAGCGCCATATGCCTGAGGTTTGGCAGGCTTTGCAGTGCTGTAGGTTTGACTTCTTTTTGACATCCTAGCAATCCTTGCTGATGGTGACAGGAAAGGCCAGAGTGGAATGTGAAAAGCAGCTGGGACCACACTGGAGTAAGGACTCATTGAAGGCCTGTCCAAGCTCACCGATTTTGGTTTCACATTGAGGCCAGCCTTTGATCAACTCGTGGCTGTAGTTTTCAATAGAACATATGTATTTTTATTCAGGCTTGTATTTTATTGTCAGATCTTTGGTATTTAAATTCCTCCCTGCTTTTCTGGTCTCTGGTAAGGAGGGAACAGGCCAAGAGAAAAGAAAGCTGACCCGTTTCACTAGATGCTTTGCTATGTTGTTGCAGATAGAGTGGCAGGACTGGTGCCAGTGGTATAAGGAGCCAGCTTTATTTAGTATCCAGTCTACTGTATCATGCAGACAGTAATTCAAGCTTCTTGAAAACACCTGCCCCCAGTCCTGCAGGACTCAAATGTCAGCAAGCAGGGACAGAGAATAAATGCCTTCCCAGTTTCTCTATTTGGTGAGCTATTCTTCAACTCCCTTTTTGCTTTTCAGGTCATACAGCTATATTCCTTGAAGCCAGGAAGGGTCTTGGACAAGGGAAAATATACAATAAAAGGCTGCAAGTTGGAAAGACAAGTATCTCCAGGGGCCTGAGTAAGGAAGTGTGCAGCAAACACTAAAGGGACGCTGGAACGATGCAGGCAGAAGCGCTATCTCTGACAGACCGCTGCAAACCAAAGATGAGTCATGGGGAGTAAGTGGGCAATTCACACAGTCTGAAATGCTCCAGGAAATAACACAAAAAAACTCAAAACCTTTTCCCTGCACCTTGGATGTAGAGAAGCAAACAGAGTCAAAGCATGAAGTAATGGAGCTGGCAGTACTCTGTAAACGGAAAGGTTGATTCAAAGGGAATGCATGATCTAAGAAATCAGTGAGAAGAAAATGAAGCTCAATTCCTCTACAAAAGTAGAGCAAGTCTAGATCAGTCACTGTTAACCCCACTGAGAAGAAAATGAAGTTCAATTCCTCTACAAAAGTAGAGCAGGTCTAGATCAGTCACTGTTAACCCCACAGAGAAGAACAGCTCAACAACACAGAACACGGTAGGCAGGATCTCTGACCTTGTACAATGGGGCAAGTGCCTCTGTCTCTCTGTCCAAAAGAATTATAATCTCACTTAAAGCTGGTGAATAATTTCTGCTGATTCATAAAGAGACATTTTCTACTTCCATCAGCATGAAAGGTGAGCTCCTGACTTAAATATTGTGAAGGAAGCTTACAATTAGTCCAGGCTTTTAAGAGACTGTCAGCAGTCTCTCAAGAAACATGCATTATTCCTACAGGTTCTTTAACTAGAAGCACATCTAAAATGTGCAAGGGAGTGTTGCATTGATCCATAAAAAATAGCTCAATATTGGAGTAGTATGTGTGAATTTCCTCATGGACTTAGAGCCAAGAAGGGCAGAAACATTCAGAGAAAAAGGGATTCCCCTCTGTCCAATGCAATATTGACTCATCAGTAGGGTAGACTCCAGCCATTATTCCCAAACTACCTTTTCCAACAGTCTGAGAGGTATTTTGCCTCTCTGGTATGACATGAAATCCTTCCACAGGAAAGAAAATACATAATACACTTAGAATGCTATTATCATTCAAAAATTAAAGGGAAAAGTACATTCTAGTTCTGTATACAAGTTAGTATTTCTGAGTAATGGTAGGGAAACTCCATTAAAATGGTTGTTTGAGGCATCAGATTTCTGCATAGCACAAAGCTATGATGAAGCTGGACCCTGTGACTGCTCAAGAAGAATAAAGTGAAGAAATAGTATCAGAAAATTAAACAGATCTCTTTCGTGGGAAAACACTTTCTCTAGGTGGACTTTCAGTTCTGGAAATCCTCTGTGGTATAATTTGGCATAAACAGTAATGCTGTCCTGCTTCAAACACCAAATGAGAATTTTACTTATGTTTTTCTGCACCATTACATCCTGAGAATTACCTGAACAAAATCTATTGGTTTGGATCAATATTTCATTTTACATCCACGAGAGTCACAATACTGTTTAGGAGAGCTGCAGTTCCTGGATTCACATGCTCCTGTTGATTTACTTTCTTGGCAAACTACACCTCACCCAATTCATTAATATTTCGGTAGACATTTCATTCCATATTCTGTGACTAGTTTTAAGATACAGACACTTCCTACAGATTCGAGATGATCTCTGCCCTCCATCTCTTCACACTATAATGAAAGAGGTGGTGTGGAAATTATTCAATAAGCTCCTGTATCCTTCCAAAATCCTACACATGGAATAAATTACTGCAGAGGGAAGGTACCACGTGGCCCAAAGACTATCTATAGTCTGACACTATGACAGTGCTTTTGAATAGCTCATGCCAGCAAATAGCAAAACATACATTAACAGAAGAAATCTTCTCTTCCTTTGCCATAAGCAGGACAATGTATTGGAAACACAAACTTTAAATTGGGGGCTTTTTCCTCTCTCTTTTTGAAAGGTTTGGTGTTCCTCTTTAGCTGTTTTTTTAATTGCTTCCTACACTAAAAATATGTCTCGAAATGATGCTGGAGCCTGTGTCTGTGGAGTCTTCATTCCAAAACCATTCTATTCTCCACTAACTAATTAAAATGCGAGTTATAACTCCTATTTCTTCTTAATCCAGATACTCATCCCTCACCCTTAAGGACTGCTGCTCTTTGTTTCTTCCCAGCTGCCATTCTTGTCTGTGTTCTTTTTCTGTTTTGGAGGGCATCAAGGCCATCAAGCTCACCCAGCAGACTCAGTTTTCCCATTAATTTTATCCTCTCTCAAATACAATCCATAGTCAGACTAATTTCTGTAGTCTGAGATGGCCATCTTTGGGGGGAAAGATATGGTTTCAGTTTATATTGTATCATTATATGGCTTACCAGCAAAAGCAAGCAAAAATCAAGGACTTTGACTTCTTTCCATCTTACTTAGGCTTTGCTTAGAAGAGAGGTATATTCCAGCCTGGTGAGAGAAATTGCCTAAGGCCCTTACATATCCCGTAAGGACTAGGTTTTGTGTATAAGAAGTGGCAAGGGTGACTAACATTGGAAGCACTGTTAAATGTAAGCAATCATGAATGTAATAAAAAGTCCCCTTGGGGCCTTTCTGGGGATTAGCAATAAACACAGCAGATGTTAGCAGCCATCGGTAGATTCAGATTTTCTGAGTAGCTGTAGACTTCCAGATATCAGGTTTTAGTCTACAGCCAGGCATGCTTTTCTTAGCCCCCTTCGCCAAACACTTGGAAGTAATTGGCAGATGCCACCAGAGATCCCCATTCACATGTTTGAAGCTCCTCACTGTTGCCTTTCTTTCCTGCCACATACTTAGCACAAGTGAAAAAAAAGTCCAAATTACTTCCTTCAGGGAATTGTCTAATTGGCCAGTTGCAGATGGCCTCCATCACACCCAGGTGAGTTCCTCTTCTCTTGCCATGGTTAGGAGCACAGCTGTTGCAGTGTAGCTCCAGCCCTGCATCTGGATGCACACATTAAGCAGAAGAAAATATTCTGGATGCCACGCAATATAATCCTCATATTGTCCTTCCTAAGCAAGACACATTTCAGGAAACATCACCAACATCTTTCACATTGTCAGTGCCACATAACAGAGCTCTCTGTATTTCCATGAAAACAACATGATGGTTTCTGTTTGACATTCAGAGCTTCTCATTCCCATCTGTCTTGGTGTTTGGGTCCTCTATTTGATTTGTCCCACCACTGCTTTACTTTCCTTCCTTCAGGTCCAATTTTATAAGACATTAGCTACACAAATAACTCTTTCCACTAAGATTTCTGCTATTCCAGTTGTCTGACTGCTTAGGCTGGCAGAATACCTGCTACAACATATACCACACAAACGCAGTGCTGAGGAGCCTCCCTCTTTGTAGGGCATGCAATAAGCTATCTGCTCCCCATAGATCAGCAGTTCAGATTCAGGCTGCAAGCTCAGGGCAACCCAACCCACATGACCATTCCCTGTAATCTAGATGGTTTTAGAAACCTAATAACCATTATGTCTGCAGCCACCTCCTTTCTTATCTCAGGATTTTAACTGTGGCTGGCTCGACATCACACACTACTCTAATTAATTAAGCCTTCTGCACAGAGATATAATATCACCAACACAAATGCTACTACAAATCAGTTCACCAAACACAACTGAAGAAATTCGAAGTATAAAGTTGGAAACATCTTTACAAGTGATCCATAACATTACACAGCTCCTCTGTAGTACTGTAGATCTTATGTGTTAGAAATGTGCTCTAATTCCAGAAAAGAGATGTTTTTTTCGTGGGCTAAGCAGCAGCAGGAAAGTGACTCATGGCAAAACAAACAAATGAAATAGAGATAAGAAGTGAAAAAGCAGTTCTGAAAATCAGGGCAAAGAAAGGAAAGTTTTAAAAGGCTATGCAGTATATTAATGAGGACCATAATTTCACCTCAGTCTCTTGTGCCTTACTGCTTTGCAAATGCATGGCCACGAACAAGCCAGGGAGCAGCAGCACTCTTATTTCTGCTTGTGGGGCTGTTGCTTCCAGGTAAGTGAAAGGGACACACCTGGGCACGGGTACTTGTGCTACCGATGCCGCCAAAAGACTTATACAAAAAATGGTTACCAGGCAACTGTTTATGACAACAATCTAAGCAGCATCCTGTTGCTACTCAGACGTGAGAAGAGTCAGCCTGCACTGGCGGCATCAGGCCACTCGGGAGATAACGCGCTCCAAGCGCGAGCATGGCCGCTGCACAGAAGGGTTCGCAGCAGCCACCCGCTGCTTTTTCTGAAGCTGCCCGCTCTTAAGCTGTAAATTGTGTATATTAAGAAGGCAGCTCTTAGAAAATGTGGATCACAGTGCATTAACTAACTAGGTGAATGTTTAAGTGGGCTTCTGGATCTCTTCCCATTACCCTGATATTTATTTAATGGATTAGACACTCTCACACAATAGTGATAAGTATCATTTATGGAGCTGAGAGAGAAATAGTGCTCCAGCTGGGCTGGTAGGAAGCAAACAGCAGCAATCCTATAATGCTTTTGAGACCAGTTCTCCTCATACTGGTGCTTTATCAAACACAAATTAATTTTCTTTTTCCTCTAGATGATTTTACTATTTTTAACATAAAAACAATATTTTTATTTTGGCAACTTTGGTTTTTCTTTAATTTCCAATGATAGAACACAATAAGTATGCATACATATATACATACATAGATTTATATACACAATATATTTTTAAGTGTTGGCTTTAGATTTTGAGGATACCACAGAGGGCAGTGTTAAGGCCACAAAATAAAGGACAGCATATTGACCTCTCCTCATAACAACCACCAGCAGCAGCAAAACTGCATTAATCCCACACCTCAAGAAGCCTCAAAGCATCCAACTAGATGTGCTGTTTCTAAGTTTTACTCATCTTCTGACCCCACTGCATGCAGAGTATTTGGCACTGTATACGTGGGAGAACATGGAGAGGAGACAGAGATGGAGGCTTCCCAGGTCTGCCACCACTGTGAGTGGTGGCAGTCCAAAGAAATATGTCCAGAACTTTTTTTTTTGTTATGAGGAGGATGTAACCTCAGGGATGCAAAATTAGCTTTAGAAGATTTCTTACAAAACTGATTAGACAGATAGATCTGTGTAGCTTCAAATGCTTGTGAGAGCTTTATTCACCCCCTCCTTCATTTCACCTTATTTAAAATTAACTTACATTCTCACCTATACTTAAGCAGAAACCGTTGCCATGGTAACACTGGAGGTCGTCTAAATCCAGCATATGATGTAAGCAACACAAACGAGTCCCTGTAGAAAGGGAATCTGGCACCACACACAGACAGTTCTGCAAGGATTTCATATGGGGGGAGCAGAGGTGGGAGCAACCGCTGCTGCTGCCACCCCAGGAGGCACCACGGCTCTCAGCTGCAAGGCACCCCTCGCCTTTCTCCCTTCTCAGGCACACAAGGAGCTGAAAACAGAGAGACTGAAGCTGGGTAATGAGCTGGGAGAAGGGTGCCCCCAGAGCTGACCCCAGCACTGATGCATGGGAAAATCTCAACAGAAGCACGAGCCCTGTTAGTTCGCTGGCAGCGTGAGGTGAAAGAGGGAGCGTGGTTTTCATCATCTTCCACCATCTCTGCATTTACTGCCCAGTCACCCTGCTTGAAGTGCCTGGCCCCTCCCCATTACTCCCACACTGCTGATGTCCCACTGCCAGTTTGCTGACCTGCCACGGGCAGAGCTGTGACTCAAGGGCCAAGGCAGCACCATCGTGACTTGCACAGAGCTGGTCATACCCAGATCCAGAGATATCAGGTTGAAGCAGGGTTCGCTATCATCACATACCATCCCAGTATATTGACATTTGTGGGATGTACCAAATTGCCAGCTCTCTTGGCTAAAACACCCAAATCACCCACATAAGAGCTGTAGTACTGGTCCATTCAGTTCCTACACTCCTTCTGATTCTGCCTGTACCTCTTAGCTCTGAAATGCAGGATGAGAGGAGGCTCAGTCTTCCCAATTCCCTCCACCATTTCCTTCTTTGCTTAGCTCATTGGTGCTTTTGTGTGATGAAAAACTATTCATAAGACTGGAGTGAGACCTCCACATCATTTCCCACAGACCACTTAGCTGCGATTAGAATAGCAACAATTGCTGATTTGGGCTGGAGTTGAACCAAAGAGACCATTCCTTCACTTATTGCCCAATGCATCTGATGAAAATTATTCCACATGGCACCCTCACAGACAGAAATCCTCTTTAAAACACTTATTTCCCTTCTATCTATGTGACTTGTCTATGTATTCACAGGCTTTCCAGGATTTTAATTCTCCTCCCTGACTCTGAATCCCAGGTTTCGTGGAATTTGAGTGTTCATAAATCCCTACAGAGGGTTGATTTAACCATGGAAACAAGACTAGATCTGAAAAGAGGGATTTTAAATAATAGATACTAACCTGCCATTATCCTACAAAATAAGGTGAAGTTTTTACAGCTGATAAGGCCAAAATAAAGGCTGCATTTATCTCTCCTTTTCCTCTTCACACAGAGAAATCTTACAGACTGCTACATCAACAGTCCCAGAGTTTACAGTGGAGCTTTTTATGACAAGGGTGTCAGAATCTAGCATAGGAATTTAAGGAGGGCAGAAGCTATTTTTGTAAAACTGTCATTTGATCTGCTTGGACTATTTCTATCCAAGTATTGTAAGGATACATATAGCAACATATAGCCTTTTTGACAAGAGCTCCCCTGCTTCCTATGTTGAAAATTTGCTGGTGGTTTTGGCTAAACAAAGAATCAGGGAAGGCACTAAATACAGCTTTGTTGTTGTTGCTGACATTTAAATAAACGAATAAAACAAACAAGAGCAACAACAGCTACAAAAAAATAAATTCCCTACCAGTGATGACTTTCCAGCTTTTGCAGCTCTCATTTCTACTGTGGTTGCCTCCTCCAGATATTTTTAAAATCCATATAGATGCACATATTGGACCAGATATTCTCCTACTTGTGATCTCTGGAGATTTCAGCTCCGTGGAAGCTCAAAAAACTTATTGCTTCTGCTCACCTCCTGTTAGCTTGGCATTCTAAATCACACCAGAACTATGTTTTTCAGTTAAATTTCTGTTATTTTAACATTTTTATCTAGCTAAGCAATTAGTGACAATGTGCAGTTAATGGTTGTCTTCTAAATTTCAACGTTTATTCTTAATTTTCCTACCTCCCTATCCATATGTGATCCTCCCTGTTGCTAAGCAGGCTTCTGCTGCAGGCTGAACTTGATTCACAGTGAAGTTAGGCACGGTGACTTTTGAAAGTGTTCATACAGTGCATGGCAACAGGCAGTGATGGGCATAATCAGACACATGGTTTCCAGTTCTCCACTGTCCCAAACCTTACATAATTTCATTAAAACCAACAGAAATCAAGTTAAAATTGGACCAAATCAGAATGCCACACCTTTCCAATTGCTTTATCCTGGAGTGAGTGACTGCATAATACGCCAGTCAATGGGAAATCAGCTTTACATTTTTACAGTTTAAGAGGAGATTTAAGCAATCCTCTGGGCTCCTGTGGAAATGGCCCACATAGGAGTAGAAAAGGAGAATGAAACTTTCTGCCTGTGATTCAGGGCTTGCTATTTGTTTATTTTATTTTCTTTTTTCAGCCTTCACCAATATTCTCTATCCAGAAAGTTTAGGAGCCATCAGAAAAAATTAACCTATGGCCAGAGACAGTTCTGCTATCGGGGAGAAGCTGGAGTAGGAGAGAAGGTCATGGGATGCTGCCAAGTATGTTCAAGCTGTACTCAACAATTCTGTGACGCAAACATCATCCTGTGCCCTTGTCAGACAGCATTCCTACCTGCACAAACAGATGTAGGAGCTCTGCTCTTGGGCTCTGCGCAATCATGCATCCTAATCCCAAATGGGTGCCCAACATGCCATCATTTCTCATCATCCTACAGTTTTTAAAAGTGTCTCTATGAATTTAGCCTCCAGTAGGTTTTGCTGGCAATAACAAACCACGGAATTAACTTGTTTGGAAACTGCCTTTCTCCTTAAGAACTAGGTAGCTGCGAGAAGTTCAGCAGTTAGGGGAGGAAAACAGAACTCCTTATCCATAAAGCCAAACTTATATTCTAACCCCTCTCAGCTCCAACGCCACACCCAATCAAAAAAGCCTGGCAAGGATCCCTGCTTTGTTACTATCTGTACATTATGTCTTCTACAGATAAAAGTGTCAAATTTCCATATATCCATCAAATTCAGGAGAACTAAGCTTTTATTCACACACAGAAAGAAAAAAAAGGCAGTGTGAAAGACTAGTCAGGGGAGACTCAGAGTAGTGCACACAGCAAATACCATATCCCAGCCCCTGACCCAGAAAGTGTTTCTTTCATATACCACATTCACTTACCGCCTTTTATATACACATATTTAAATTTATATATTTACATATGAATGAATGCGTGCATATATGTGTACATATATATGAATATATTTCTTCCAAAAGAAACAGCACAATATAAGAAGTTAATATTACCTGCAACTGGGAGAGATCGGAGTTTTTCTGTGGAAGATGGAAGAGCCTGCATGCGAATGAAAGTAGTTGAGACCTTGCTTACCAGCTGTGACACATAAACCACAATAACAAGTATGCTGTGAACCACATCAAGAGATGAGACATTCTGCCTCACAGCTCAGATGAAAAGCATGCAACCAGTTTAAAAGACCAGCTTTACTCTGCAACTGGTCAGTAACTGAACGTGCCCAATTACCACACATCAGAGGAGAAGAAATAAATTGAGAAGCACAGGTCACTCAGTCACCTTTGCCCATTCATCCACAGGCTAAATGAAGGAACTGACCATGCTTGTTACCAACCTCCTTTCCTAAAATGGTCAGCTATGAAAAAAAAAGGGTGATCAGATGCAATGTTTAGCTTGCTTGTTTATAGACCCAAGCATGTCTCATTTAACTCTTAGCCCTAGCAGGTATGTCAAATAGGGTGGGACATGATGAATGACAGTTCTGGCAAAACCTGAAGCGTGCTGCTAGACAAGATGACTTCTTTAGTGAAAAAGCGAATAATAACTGCTGAAGCTAAAAGTGGTCAAAGTTCATTTTGCATTTTATTGGTATGGTACCCATGTGATGATTTTTCCAAGCACTTTACTGAACAAAGCTCTATAGGAAGCAAGATGGGGAGACACAAGGTGTGTGGCATGCTGTGTAACAAGGCTAAAAGACTGGGCTGAAAATAGCTGGGAGGTCCCTACTTATTCCCTCTGTGCAGGAAAAGTTGAATGCCAATGCAGAGGTCATGTAGGGGATTCTTGAAATTACCTAAGGAGCTGGTAAAAGAAAGTGGGACTTGTTTAATGAGCTATTAAATAAGGTAAAGGCTGCTATTGCATATTGATCTGACAAGGTGGCTCCAGTTGCTAGGAAGATGTGCACACAGCCTGCTAAAGTGAGTCTATCTGAGTCTAGCTACAGACCTTCTTTGCCATTTAGGTGGTATTTGAAGTGAGACGAGAATAAAAGCAGTTTCTGAGCCATTTGAAAGCGTATTTCTGACACCTCAGGTCAACTGTCATTTTATTTCCAGGGCAGACATATAACTACTCTATGTGGAATTTATTTAGTAAAAAGCAAGTCCCGGACAGGGTATCCGTGCTTGGTTTCTCATACAGCCTCCTTCAGAACGGCATTGCCATTTTCAAGCCACACAGATAATTTCTTACCTGGGGTCTGGCCTCAGCTGCCTGAACTCCACTGGGAAGACAAAAAAGCAGGGAACAAATTAACTGCCAATTATTTCTGAAGCTAGCTGCAGTACTTTTATGATGAATATATTTTTTCTTGGCCCTGAACACTTGAAATTAGCCGTTTTTCCTTTTCAGTTTATGGCATAGAAAAGCAAGGTTGTTCTTGAGGGAATGTTAAACTTCCTTATATATTCCGACAATGTCTCCAAAGGCGCATACAAAACCTATGGCAAAACCTGGAGCTGAAGTCCGATTCCCTGAAACTTCATCCAACTTCAACAGCATGCAACAACAAAACCTGACCGAATTTCTTTAGGAAATTATGGTATATATATAATATTTCTTTTTCCTTTATTTCTCGTGGCTTTTTTTTTCAGGCCTTTGATAAACTGAGACCTTCAGCAAATTTTGAGAATGGAGCACAGGCAAGAACATATTACTTACTGGTCCACTGTTTCAAAAAGAACATAAATTATTTCTCAGGAAGACCACCATGTCAAATATTATTTGCATCTCCAGGAGCATACCTCCCCATTTCTTTGGTGCACTGAATGAAAGAACAGACAGAAGATCTAGTATGAATATTAGAAGAAGCCCAGCTGTCTATTATGTTGTGAAATAAATTCCCTGGGAGAATATTACAGGTCTCTCACTGGAACATCTAAGGTGTAGCAGGGAATGCATTAACAGAAGTGCAGCAGAGAAATATCTTAATCTCACAGATGGGCCAGATGACCTAAAAAGGTTTTACTGTCTAATACATGGGATTCTGTGCTATGTTTCTTTCCTCAGTATTCGTCTTCTCTGCCTGATTGCAAATCCCATTCAAACACACATTTCTCCTGCATAATGCAACCTATAAAATGGCACTCACCAATTATCTTAGCCATTTAACACCTACAGAGTCTGTCCTTTTGGAATGGTATAAGCCTATTTTTTCCCTGGATATGTCATTAGAATGGAAGTGTCACTATGCTTCTGATGACTTGTACAAAATAAGAAGACAGGACTGATTGGAAATGTGTTAATTATATTTTAACTTTGCAATGCAGGTCGGAAAATATTAATAAGACTGAAATTTCAATTATTAATTACATAACGAGTAACACAATGCAGTTTTACAGTCTAATTCAGACACATTCCTGAATAATTTAATTCTGAAAATGGTGTGGCACAAAGAGCTTGGATCAGAGTGAAATCAAGCAGTAGTGCGAATGTAATAATCTCAGGGCTAAGAAATCAAAATTATTTTCTCTCCCCTACCTCCCAATTCAAATGCTCTTCCATAATAAAAATTATATTGGAAAACATAATCTCAGCATAATATCTTATCAAAGAACAGGGCACCAACCAGTTATTTCTTACATTCATATCAATGGCAAAAACCCGCACTCTAAAAATGCTCAGTTTCAAGTGTTTGACTGAACATGTTTGTTTCCTGATTATTCATCATGGGTTTTAGCTGCTCACTGCTAAATCTTTCTTCACAATACCTATTGTTTAAATGGTCATATTTCCTGTTAGAGTATAAGATAGTTCACAGGGCTATGGTACGAAATAAGTTGTAGAATACAGAAAGTTGGGGTTTTTTTACTGTGATGAAGCGAAAAACAGACATCTTTCAAAAATATTTGTGAGCAAAATTGTTTCCCATTCCTTCCTCCCCACCCCCCCAGTCCAAATGCACATATGCCTAGATTTTACTGAAAATCTGACAGACAAAGGATTTGAAGGAAACACTCCCACTCCTGAAAAAAATCACATGCTGGCTACTGCAAGGTGAAGGAATGTGATCTCCTGACACCAGCCCCTCTTGTCTGTCACCCTTTAATCTCTCTGTCTGCCCCCTCATCGGGCTCCTTTCACTGCCCTCTGCAGCTTAAAACACCTTGCCAAAGAAGGGCTGAACTGCACTTCTGCAAAACCTTACGGTTTTGGCAAACTGGCATTTTCTGACAGCAGTGAGCACCCACGTAGCTTTTCGTTCGACACCCTGTCAGGGGCTGGGAGGATGCTAGAGGTGGAAGGGTGCAGCAAACCTAACCAGGGAACAGTTTGATAGGGCTTCTTGTCAGTTTTCAATGAGCTCCCACCTCCTTGCAAGCGCATCTCAAGGCAAGGAGCTAACAAAGTGACCCCGTTGCCAACCACACATCAGAGAATTAAACAGAAAGAAAAAGTGGTGACCATTATTTTTTTGCGGTTGTTGAAGTCTATCCTGGATTCACACTGACATGAGAAGGAGTATAGATACAGGAGCCAGATGGAGCAAACACTGGTGTCTTTCAAATGTCACTACCACAGGGAAAGGCATGCATGCACTCGCACACACAAATAAAGGGAGGGAGCACCAGCCTGAAGTGAGAAGAAATAAGGTTGCTGTGGGCAGGAGGGCTGGGGAAGGGAACAGATTGCTGCTCTGCTTCTTGCACCTGAGTGCCCTGCCAAATTGTCACTCAGGCCAGAAGCGGCAGCATAGCTGCAGCCAGTTAATCCCTGCCAAGCCGTCCCCAGCCAGCCTGAAGGGAGCCAACATGACCTCCCGCTCACCCCGTATGCCGGCCAGCTTCCAGGTAGCCAATGTCATCAGGAAAGGGTGGCTTCTCTGCATGTGCTTTTGTCTTTCTGGCTGAAATATACCTCTCTGTGTGTCAGTGACGCGAGCTGAGCCACAGGGATGCAAATACTGGTACTGCAGGTTTGTCAGTTGTTGTTGCTGCTGACTGCAAAAAATAAAACTCACTCCTTTTAAAGGATGAAGTAGGTTTTGCAGTGCTGGTGAGAAATCTTGCAATGCACATTGAATTAATGCCAAAAATATGGGTGGTGTTATTTCTTTAGCCAGATAACTGCATTCTCTTCAGCTCCTTCCTACCTGCACACTTCCACACTGCATAAAGAAATGCTCATTCTCAAACTCTGATGGAGAAGAAGCCACAAGTCTTGGTGCAAATATCCACCCCCATGAGTGTCTGGTGACAATGCCATCTTTGTGAAAGTGCATTCTGGGTGCAAGCTACAGACACCAACAGAATGCAGTGTGGAGCCATCTAGTCACACGCATCAAGTTGTTCATTATGGTTAATTTTATGGTTATGAGGTTTTTTAATGCTAATTATGCTTATTTAGGCAAAGCTGAAGTGCTCAGCTTGGAAAGCACACACTGAGTTTGAGATTGCATTGTGTAAGATGAATGTATCTTCTTACTCCCTTGTGAAACACCACTAGATTCATGCACGATAAACAGCAACAGAAATGACTACATAGAAAAATGGAAGATTCCTGTAATAGCAATACTGAAAGCAGGATATGCCTATGCTTATGCTTGTGGAAAATAAATTTCATTGAAACTATTTACACCTCTCTTGGCTCTGTTGCTTACACGGCCTAAAAACCCTCCTTCTGCACCTCCTTCTCTTCCCCTTCATTTTGCTCTGTAACTTGATGAAAGCAGCACTTATTCAGTTGGTATTTCTTTGACACCATATGTGCAATTTGCACCAAAAAAGGTTTTGGCTAAAAACAGAGACATTTACTTCATACTTCTTTTACAGGCAGAAACATAGACTTAGATTTCTTTAAAAAAATAAAAATCCCAAAACTATGTATCTTCCTTTCCCAGAATGAATCCTAGAGATAATTTTTCTTTTAAATCTTTAGCTTACACTAAACTCTATCTTGGTAATGCCACATACAATGGCATTCTAAAGCAAATGTTTTCCTGCTTCACAGTGTCTCTTAAAAAATGATAATTTGATGCACAGAGACAAAACTGGGTTGGGGTGGGGAGGGAGATTGCTGGCTCAAGTTTTATAGAGTTAGAAAAATGCCAACATTGCCAAGCAAAAGAGCGAAAGGAGAGGATTCATGCCAAGTGTAGAGGACTATCTTTCAGAACCATGAGCACAGCTCTGGTGACTGCAGAGCAAGCCTGCATTGTTCTGAGAAAATGCATTAGACACAAAGGAAATTTTCTCCTAATGGAGCAGCAGGCATTCTTTTTCTTACTCTTCCCCTCCTCCCTTTTTTTTAAACGATCTTATTTTAAATGTCATGAAATACTGGGCAATGGCAGCCTTCCTTGGTCAACAGCCATGCAAGTGAAAAACTACAATAGCTGTATTAATTTGCAGTACTCTATAGAAATATAAGAAGAGCCGTGTTATCAAGTGTTGTACAACAAACATATTTCTTCAAATCCACAAAATTAATAATGGGCCCATTAACATACCTTCTTATAAAAAAATGCTTTCAACGTAGGTTTGGCAAAGTAAATTTCATTAAGTTTATTACTGCTAACCAAACCAGCATTAGGATTTTTCATGTCATTTAGGGGACCTCAGTACTGAGTGCTTATGTTGCAAGCAGCTTTCCTCCAGGCATCACTAGACTCAGTGCAGCCTAAGCAGACACTAGGATTTCATAGAATTAACCATAGAATCATTCACAGAATGGCTAGTGTTAAAGGTCATCTAGATCCCCCTCCCCTGCCATGGGTAGGGACACCTTTCAGTAGACCAGGTTGCTCGAAGCTCCATTCAGCCTAACTTTGAACACTTCCAAGGATGGGGCGTCCTGGAGCAAAAACTACAGATATTGCCTTTGTTTACAACACTTAAGAAAAAGGATGTAGTGATTTTTCCAGTGACAACATAGAGCTATTCACAGGGTAGGAGCAATGTTCAGATTAAGAGCGGATCTACAGAAAATGCTGCATTGGCTTTAATTTATATATAGGTACCAACTGAAAACTAAGCATTTCCCAGCAATAATGTAATTATTTTCCATTCCAGGTGTGCCATATCTATGAATTAACTAGTTCTATGATAGAGTAATCCAATCGAACATTCGATTTTGAAGGACTGCATCATATTTCTTTTTGCAACTTAACGAGTTCTTCTGCACTGTAAAGCAAAAAAGTGGCTATTTGTCTTCCTTTCCTGACATGCACAAACCAAAGAGTTCTCTAGCAATCAGCTCACAGTATCAGTTATCATTCAGCCTAACTTGCAAACAGAATATTTGCACACAGTTGTATATTTGTTCCTTAATAAGTGATATTCATTCAGGGGATGAAGCAACACCACGGTGCAAGGACATGACCTCGTATCATTGAAGACAGTGAGAACTCCGTAAGGCAGTGAAACTGTTCTTAACTGGTGGGCGAACACATGAAAGACAGGAACCTGAATCCATTGTTTGAAGGAGGAGATGAACTGTTTTGCTTAACAGAGTGGGAGGAGTGAAGAGGAACATTTTGTCCCTTCAGAGAAAAAGGCTTCACTTAGTTAAGATCTCATTGAGTTTACAGGCATCTTGTATCACCACACAAAAATATCCTTATTGCTGAAGTCTTTGTCCACACCTCAGTTAGTCCAATATGGTCCTCCCTAGATAACCTACTTCTCAGAAACTCTTCCCTCAACTCCTAGTTCTCACTTTCACCCACAGACATCCTGCAAATCTAGAGCTAGGCAAGAATTGGAAACTGTAGCTTGAGGGAAAACATTTATTTCCAAAAATACTGTTCTATCATTTGAAACTGCAATTCAGAGATGCAAGAGCTTGCACGCAAGGGAAATCTACATAAATACATACATACATACATATATATATATATACATACACACACACACACACACACATATATATATATGTTTAATAATTATTCTAGAAGATAGGAAATTGAATCCTTCAAAACAATCTTCCAAAATCCCCTACTTCACAGTTCTCCAAGTGACCTCAGGCCTGCTAACAAAAGAGTAAGTTTTACTCAGTACAGTAAACACTCTCTGGAAATCTTAACATGTATGCACTCCTTGATCAAAACACTGACAGTTTTGAAACAGCAAATTGCTAATAAGGACTACACCTGCAGAAAAGGGAAACCTCAATTTCAATCCAGGACCATATTTAATTCATCAGTCCATTTATAGCTGTCTCATTCTCTATTTCTTCCTTCTCCTGTGTGGTTCAGAAAATAGGATGCTGACAGTTGTGTCAGTGGTTTGACTCTTATTAGTTTTACTGCTGAGTAAAACAGCAGTTGCGATCCCTTCGTGATCCCACCCCTAGCTCAACATGTCCTAGT
Organism: Oreocharis arfaki; assembly: GCA_013398015.1. NCBI lineage: Eukaryota > Metazoa > Chordata > Aves > Passeriformes > Paramythiidae > Oreocharis > Oreocharis arfaki. The sequence goes on along the minus strand of VZRR01013562.1, from coordinate 240,068 downwards.
TTAGCTTTCCAGCATTAAGTCTGGTGTAAGCCCCAGCAAGGTAATTAACTTCACACTTGCTGTATGCTTTCTACCTCAGCTCTTACAGGATAATGTTCCGAAGCTGGGTGCTATATCATGTCCTCAGGTGTCCCCCGGTGAAAAGTGTGCAACGCAAAAAAGTGACCCAAGGACATGCAAGTCCATGTTTTGCCTGCCACAGAGCAATGCACGTACAAAACTGAGCACCTACTTGGTAACTCATGTCCCAAAGTGTGTCAAAGGCTGCTTAGAGAGAGAGATTCAGCAATCACACTGACGTATAATTAGCGAGCTTAACGCTGTTATATATTGCGTCTTTCTTTTATCTCTGACAGGCTATAGATTCATATGCCGCGGGACTAATGCTCACTTCCCAACCCACACTTCCCAGGAGACCAAGATATGCTATGAAACAACTTCCCCAAGACACATTTTTCCTCCCCCTCTGTGAAATTCCATATTCTGCTCCCACGAAGATACAAATCTAGTCATGCACCAGGCTGATAGCTTGCAAGCCCCTGGGCTGGACCCTCTGCCCTCCATTCAGGGAGAATGGGGGCGGCTTTCCAGTGGGAATCAAACAGTAGCTGTCACATCCGAAGTTGTTCACAAAATAAACTTGTATTTGGTTGCCTTGAGAAATCCTCAGTGAGGGAGGGGTTTATTCATGAGCAGCAGAAAGGAATGCAGGAAACAATACCAATAATATTACATCTGTTTGCACACACTACAGCCGTGGAAAATCCTTGAGCCCAGAGATCTTAAGGCTAGATGGGACATCTGAGAGCCACTTGTATGATCTCCTGCATCACATTGATTTTTCACCATGTGATTCCTGAAATCGAGCCCAATGCTTCGTGGTTATAGTACAAAAATGATAAAGGTCTGTAACTTTGATGAAACTTTTTCTAAAGTATGAAAGATCCACTGAATTTCTTGGTAATCTGTACCCCTGAAAAATCACCTTTTTGTCACCTTGGTGTTGTCTTTTTTTCTTGCTTTGCTTACAATTGCATTTTGGTACTCCTTTTGTAGATAGGGATAGAGTGAAATTTGAGTTGCACTTTTTAACCTGGCTTTGAACAACAGGTACAGTTTCATAGATGCTATATGACAAAGGGAATATCACCTCCATAGTCCTGTTCATGACTCCAATTCTCAGCAGATAAAGGACTATACATACATTTTATATGTGGACTGAATATTTAATATTTGGGGCAGAAGGATGTGTTGCTAGCATGTACATAATATGAGAGGCACTGTCACAGACCACCCAAACCATTATTAAATCTAATCTTTCTGCATATGGTGTTACACTGTGCCTCATGTGCATCTCTTTGCTCACAGTCAGAGCTATGCATTTCACAGATTTGGTTCAGTACATATGGTCTGCATGCATTTGTTCCTAACTTTGGTCCTTCAGCTGGCTGCATTAAAAAACACAGTATTTGATTGGAACCACACGGCTCAAGTATTCTAGATTTTTCATATGTGTGTCATATAGCTAAACTCTTCAAACACTGTGAACCTGCAAAAGACTAGAGGTCGTAGCAGATTTACCAGCTTTTGTAGGTTTGGGATTTTAGGAAATTGGAATAATCTTAAGAAAAACTTCAATCAACTCCTACTTGACTTATGCTGGTTGTGGAAATTCTGCAATACTAGTGACTGTACGAATTACTTGCTCTGGAACCAAGCAAAATCAAAATACTTAGAGCCTCACTTTTTATTTAAAACTATTCAAAAATAAACCTGCCTGAATATATACATTTAAATTCTCTCCTGTGCTGCATTGATAGGTTAAATGTGTGTAACATTATAACTGAAAAGAGACACAAGCACTGAAATTTACAGCACTGCCTGAGATCTGCGCAGCCACTTATGGGACCTCAGAGCTCCAACAGCCATTTCATGACATTTAGAAAAAGCATTTTACCACACACTGTGTTGGGAGTGCCAGTACACTCAAAAAGATTAGGTGGTCCTTTGTATTTCACATCTGTACTCATGCTCCACAAACCCTGCTGCCATTGAACCCCACAGGTAAAAGCTGATGAGGGCAGAAAGTGCTCTTTAGGAGGCTGTCCTTTCTGCCATGGGTGAATCTGGATTAAGTGTGCACAAATACATGCTTGGAATATGTAAGAGGTCAAACTGCCTAGAGGCGCCAGGGAAAAAAACTCCCTCATCTTTCACTGTTTAAGATGTTCTTCATTCACATCATCCTACTATGATTAAAAAAACCTGATTTCCTACTATCCTTGCCCTAAAGAATTAGAAAATATTTTAATTTTTCTTATACAGTGATGCCTTTATACTCAAAAGAGTTTGTGGGCACCTGTCAGTCAAGTAGGTATTGTTCCCTGGCTAACCACTCTTTTGCTGTTCTCATTAGTCAGTTTGATTGACAAGATATTGCACTCTGTTTATGGCTTTAATGGAGATTTGTAATTGCTATTAAAATTCCAAAGACAAAGTTCATCTTTTTCCCTAATGTCCCTGAGACATTTAAACAATAGCAGTGATTAATTTCAACTGAAAAATACATTGTGGTTCCTTGTAAATCCAAATGTGCCTTTCTCCCATTTAAAGCCATTAATTGTCCTAGTGAGTTTTGAATTCCTTACTGAGCCTGGACTATTATGATCAGCCTGTTGCTATTGAGAAAATTGTCTGTTTTTCCAACCATTTCCTTGGGCCAAATTCAGCGCACACTGACTGCAGCACAGACCATGCCTCTTGGCCAAGGAAAAACTCCTTTTCTTCTTCAGCAGTCAGCATACCCCACAGGTCAATAGATTTTCAAATTCTGCTAAATATCACTATTTACAGATCGGTCATTATTACTACTCACTTCCCGTGCATCAGGACCAGTTATTTGCAAATGCGTGTCTTACTTGCATATACTGACAGAGAGGCCACTAGAAGGATGATTTTTTTATCCAGTAAGAACAAAGTCTGAGTTGTTCCAGCATCTATCTCCTTGTGATTTCTGACACTACTTATCAGACTGATGGCATCTGTGTGTTGTTCAATGCATCCGTCTCTTAGAAATAAAAATAATAATAAAAAACCTCACCTGATTTTAAGTACAAGTGAACTACAAGAAAGAAAACCTTTTAGAAATACAGTGTTCAAATGGTGATGGTAGTGGTGTGGTGTGGTGATGGCAGCTCAAACCACGACATGGTGTTCTGTGATACGAATTTTGAAAGCGCTGCACTTCATTCTAATATATTGAAAAAAAAGTAGTTTGCCTAAGGCAGATTAAATTGATCAGTCAAAGACAAAAAGATGATACAAGGATAAGAGAAACAAAAGTTATTTGCAAATGGAGATCATATTATGCTTTTAGTTACGTTCCCCAGGTGGACAAGAAGTGCAATGGCATCCTGGCTTGTTTCAGAAATAGTGGCCAGCAGTGCCGGGACAGGTATCATCCCACCGTACTCGGCACTGGTGGAGCCACACCTCAAGTGCTGTGTTCAGTTTGAGCCCCTCCCTACAAGAAAGACCTTGAGGTGCTGGACCATGTCCAGAGAAGGGCAACAAAGCTGGTTAAGGGTCTGGAGCACAAGTCTTAAGAGGAGTGACAGAGGGAGTGGCAAGAGGGAGGCTCAGGAAGGACCTTATCGCTCTTTATAACAACCTAAAAGACAGTTGTAGGGAGGTGGTGTCAGTCTCTTAGGTAACAAGTAACAGAACAAGAGGAAATGGCTCCAAGTTGCACCAGAGGAGGTTTAGATTAGATATTAGGAAAAACTTCTTCATTTAAAGGGTTGTTAAGCATCGGAAAACGCTTCCTAGGAAAGCGGTAGAATCACCATCAGTGGAAGTATTCAAAAAAATGTGTAGATGTGGCACTTGGGGAGATAGTTTAGAGGTGAATATGAATGATTCCATGATTCTGTATAAAGGAAACACATTTATATATCCTGCAGATTGGTAGAAAGTCTCCAGGAAACTGTAGACTCCCCACACTGGAGCAAGTACAGTAATTTAGTGTGGAAAATTTTATCATGTGTTTATCTTAGTGATACTGTTCCACCTCTGTGGCCAGAGTTGAACTAAAGGACAGGAATAGTTAAATTCCCTGGAAACAAATGACAAATTAGAATAATAAGGCATGGATAAAACAGCTCAGGTGAACAGCTTCAAAGATTTATCTTCAAAGGATTTGTCTGGGCCACCAGTTTGGAAAAATCTGTCTACCTAGATATGAAAATGGTTTTCTATTATTAAGCACAGTATGAGAAGTTATTTAACAGTTACAGAGCCTCAAGCCAGAGAAGAGAGTAAGTTACCAACAAGAATGTCAATTGAAAACAGTGAGTCATGCTGTAAGAGAAGGGAAAAAGAGAGAAAAAGAAGGTTCAGTAAGGAATTCTGCTCAATTCATCCCAGAGATGGAGGCAAGAAGGCTGTATATTGTACCAAAACTTTCAGGATAAGAATAAATACATAAGAAGGCCTTCATTATTATAACTTCATAATATATATGCTTCCTAACTCTAGATAAATGAAAATATACTAGGTTAATTCCAAGAAGCCTGTTTTGCACCTAGTCTCTCTAACTGCTAACCCCACCTTGCCCAAAGAGCAAAGATTTTCAGACTCCGTATGTATCTATAACTGCTGCAGACAGACATATTGGAGGATGAAGAACACCACCATCTGCCTTGCCCTCAAGAAAACCATCTTGGTCTACTTGAACCAAGGGCTACACCAAGAGTGATGAAAAGAAATTCAGGGCTATCTCCGAAGTGCATATACAGGAATAGTTAAAAGGGGTGTGATACTGGCGGTTTGCTTCGTGAAGGTGACACCAAGACAGCATGTGTTAAGGCAGAAAGTATGTTACACATTGTGTCTCAACATCCAGAGAGAGTTCTTTCCTACCCACATCACAAGTCTAACTCAATAAAAAACGTGAGAAAAGTGTGTGAGGTGTGAGGCCCAAAACATGCTTGCAAGTCCTACTCGTCCTAATTCATGAGTGTCTGCAGGGTCACTGTTTTGTAGGTGTCTACAACACATCTCTTGTAGGCATCTTCTCATCGAATCAGATGGTCAACATAAGCAAGGCAAGCTGTCAGGCATGTGCTTGCCTAATTTTTTTATATTGGTGCAAGTCTAAAGTCATACCCCACTCACAGGCCTTTTCATCCTTGCTTGTCCTTAAAAGGCATTGTTGGCTGTCCTGCTTTGCGATGATGCTGTAAAGAAGCTGCACAAAGCTGTTGGAATCAGGGAATCTGCCTAGAGGGAAAATAGTTCCTCTCTGAGAGCCTAAGGCTGCCATTAAAGCAGGACCATAAACCATTACAAAATGCCTGCACCTTATAAAAGGAGAAGGCTATATAAAGTGGAGGGGCGGGGGAGGGGTGTATAAAGATTTTTGCTCCTTAAAGCGCAGCAGTGGATTAAATTCTGTTTACTAATATTTGTAAGACAACGATATAAAAACTTTTTTTTACCAAGATGAATGATGAAAACTAAATTCCTTGGAGTTTGAGTCATTCATCACCCAGTGTGCCATACGAGTGTGTATGTATTGGAGGCATCAGCATGCTTTCGCACCTGTTCTACGATGATGCTCAAGATGTTCTTCAGAGACTTTTACAGTTACAGAAATATGTCAAAAAACCATGCAGCCCCAAGCCTTCATTTGCCTTCCAAATTGTCCCATTAGAGGTCAAATGGGATTAATAAAATAAGAAAAGCTCTCAGTGTTTGCCATGTCCGCTGACCAAGCATTCCCGTAAGGGGAAGAACGAGCTCATCTTTCATCAGTTTCAATAACTGGATGGTGGCAGTGGGCACAACACCCAGATTAGAGGATATTGACTGTCAGGTTTCATTGCATTAGCCAGGCAGTCACTAATACAGAGGATGATGGTCACGTCTTCCAGCATCCTCACAAAAGCTTGTTTTGTTTACCGTGGTTACGTCAACTCCACATTCTGAATGAGCTATCGCTCTCTTAAATCAACAAATTATATACACACCCTGTGAGATGGAAAAAAAGAAATTATACTGAAGGGGAAGCAATAAAAATAATATGTCAGAGATTACTTCAGCATGGGTGTAGGAGTATAGCTAGCGGACAAAAGCTACACGTGAGGTAAGCAAAATGCTGAGGGTTTGGGCCTGGAGCCAGAAAAAGCCTTGCTGGATGTATCTTTTTTCAATAATGAACTCCCACCAGAGCCTACACTTTATGAGCCTGACACATCTAAATTACGTTCAGCAACATTTAAATGCTGAAATAATAGGATAAATTCAAACCAATTAGAGAGCATATGGAATATTGCCTTCCTAATGGTATGCATAAGCATCTCCTGTCAGATTTATCAGATTAAAGACTCCAACTGCTGGCAGTGATCAGATCCACGGTGATAAACGGGCACAAGGGTATGAGCAGAGTTGCATGTGATTTTGAGGTGGGTCTAACACGGGAGAAGGAATCTGCATTGCAGTTGGAGGCTTCTCCCTTTGTTTCAAGTGAGCAGGGAAATCACACTGAATTCTCAGCCCATTCAAAGGCCATTGTTTTGCCAGGTCAATGCCTTGGATGAAACACATTTTTCTTTTGTCATCTGGGCATTGCTGTCCCAAGATGAATGCCCCAAAGAACACCCCAATTAACCTTCAAATGACAATGAAAGGCTTTCTTTCGATTCTTTCAGCACAAAATAGTAACAGTCCAAATGAATTTCAGCTTTAAGCAGAAACATAAATGTTAAAACGTGAGTATGAAAAAAAAGTATATAAAGTTCCTTTGAACATCATAAAGCAGAAAATAAAGCACCAGCAAAACCATGAAATCATCAGCCTAAGGCAGACACCAAGCACAAAAAATGTTTGCCCAACTTGATGAAATTTGGTGAAACAACAAGCAAATTATAAGAAACTGAAAAAGAGAAGGGACGTGTTGCTACCTTTGCGTTTGATAATGATAGATTTAAAATAAACCATGTCAGGTGTAGAAGTCCTTTGTACACTTTGATTGGTTCTCCAGGAATTTATTGCTATTGTTTTGTGCATGTTAAATCAACCCAAGGCTTCTAAGACTCTTAAATGTGAAGTTTGAGATGGTCAGTCTGGAGTTTCAGCCTGAAGCATGGCAGTGAAATTAAGTTAAACAGGTCAGCCTGTAGATGCCCAGCTGAGGATCTGCTGTGTGCAACTGTTTTAGCCAGTTGAAAATGCCAAATGTACAAATCTACAGCTTTGATTTAAGATACACTGTGCCAAATGAAATGCTTCCAGGTGTTCTCTGAGTCTCTCCTGTTACCTGCCTGCTGAGACACTCAGCAGCACATTGAGCTGCTGGCCTACGGATGGTGTCAGCATTATCTCAGACCCAAAGCCCATCTGGTGAAAAGGTGCACCCCAGAGAAAAGGCCTTTGTTCTCCAGAAACCCTCAGCTAGTGGAATACCCCCTCATACTCCAGTAATCCTCTTTCTCATACTGGTCCAGCTCTGGGGAAGTTGAATAGCCTCCAGCAGCATGGACTGGAAAGTATTCCAAGTTAGGCATGCAGACCTACCGAGAAACCATGCATCCTTTCCTCAATAGTGGCATCAGCAGAGCAACTGCTAGCAAATATTTAGGATCCTGGCACAGGATATGATATAAGACTATTTAACCTGCCCACGAATCACTTAAAAGGCAGCCAGTAATAAGAACGCAATTCCCCTGCAAATCCTTAGTTTCCTTTTACAGTGCTCTTTCCACCTGTGTACCTTCAACTGTCTTTGTATTTTCAGAAAATACTATCTCCAAAAGGCAATTCAGCACCACGGATTTCAGCAAATGGAGAATTTAAGAACAAAAGTTTTTTCACTTGTCACACCAGACTTGGCATTTTCTTTTTGTTCCTGGAATCATCAGTTTAAATGATCCATTCAGTTTGAATTTAAACACATTAACCCAACCAATTTTTGAAAATCTTGAGTGGCAGGAGCCTGAATTTTCAACACTCATGATTGCCATTGTTCTACACTATTACCTGGGGTCAAAATAAAAATTTAGGAATACTTAATGAATTTTTTTTTCCTGCGGCCTATATGCTTAGAAAGTGTCATGACATCTGTTTCAAGTTCTGAGAAGCAACCATAGAGTATGGTTAAATACTGGCCCATTTCAGTCCCTGACTGACACAAAATCCATCTTCTATTTACATAGTCCATATGGCTTCCTCACTTAATCAAAGAATAAGTGTACAATCAGCCATGTAACTTTCCTTCGTGTTGTTTTGCCAATACCTCACTATTTCATGAAACACACACTTGGTCCAAGAGCAATCTTCCATTATCACCAAAGCCTCACTCCCACTTATGGCAATAGCGTCTGAGCACAGAGTTGAGACACAAAATTCCTGTAGCAGGCAAAGCAGCGAGATTCCTGAAATACCACCGAATCGATGCCCCCATGCTCTGCCTTTAAATATTCTTTTTTCTAACATTAGAAGGTGATGATTAAATTCCATGATGACTGGTCACAACACAATGTAATGCAAGCAATAAAGTAGTTTCTGTTCCTAGCTTTAATTTCAGTACCCAACAAAAAAGTTTGGTGAGTCAAGAAATTATAAGCAAAGCTTATTCCTTTTGATCAAATTGTAGGACTGCTCTCATAAAAGACCATGATGTTAAAGTGACCCATCTCTTCCTTCCTCAGGTATTCGCATGAATTCAAGACTATATTGCCTGCATTTATTTTATGCTTTGGTTTGAGGAACAGGACAGGGATTTCCAAACTCGAAATATAGCTATCAGAAGAATATGAGATAAAAAGAAAAACATCTTTTGCAGGAAAATGAGGAGTGGGGACAGATGAAAAATGTGTAGATTCACTTAAAAGAGAAAAATTAATAATTATCACACTATCTCCTTTAATCTCTCCATGTTGAAAAGCAAACAGAGCATGTTATTTTCACAAATCAGAATCTGTTTTTACTGCAAGTACCAACAACTGTTGTTGATGGAAAAGGGGGCAAAATAAGGTGACTTTAAGAGCATTCCTTCCTAAAGAACCATGCAAAAGTTCCCAGGGCATAAAACTGAAATAATGGCCTGCCATAAACTCTACCTCCAGACCTGATAGTAAAATTTGATGAGAGTAATACATCTGCATCCTAAACCATCAGAGTTCAGTCCCTTTGTTTTCACTCCCTCAGAAAAAAAGAAAACAAAACCCATAACTTTGTTGTGCTGGTACCTTCTGCCATGTGAAAGTGAAATTTCAGAAAATCAAGATGGCTGTATAGCCACAGAGGCAACAAATAGGCAACAAAATCACTAACTTCTTTATATCTGTTGCACAAATACCAAGACAGTAAATTAAACTTTTATCTCTTCTTCCTTTCATTCAAATATCATGGCCACTGTGTCACACACTGCGGAGTCTCACCAGTCTCTCTTCGTGTTTGCATCAGCAAAAGCTACCACCACAGAAATATGGTGCAACCATATGAGCACACACCTCCTCGGACACTCTTGTCTTCCTCTGAGACACACTATTCTGCCAAAAGGCAAACACATAGTGTCGTGCCAGCCAGCGCTGAGCACAGCTGGCATGGAGCACTGGACAGATAGCCAGCCTCAGAGGGGAGAGCAGCAGATCCACAGTGTCAGCATGGTTGAATTGTTGTCCCTGCCCTTGAATTGCTCTCTCTTTGCGCTGGTGTGCCCCAACCCCCCTGCAACCTTGCAGGAAGTAGGATGCGTGCCACCCATAGATGCACACGTTTTTTCAGCACCTTATATCAGCATGCCAGGAGCCACACTGTGAGAAGGGGTGCAGCTAAAGCAAGCATAAATAAAGTAAGCTGCAGAATCGTTAGTGGGAAACAAAGCAGTCCCCAAAGGCAGGGGTTTGACCCCAGAAAACTGTAGCTGTGTATTTACTTTTGTGTTACCCTACTTTTCGAGCACTCACTCAGGGCAGCTCTCCAGTGTGAGAGGTGGCAGCGGGGCGGCCAGGATGTCACACAGCCTGTTGGATGTCTGCTCCTCCAAATCCCTGCAATCAACAGGGACTGTGCAGCGCAAGCGCGTGCACAGAGGCGTAGCTCTCTACACCGAATTTGGGACGACCACGCTTGACATTCGACATGTGGCCGGGAGAGCTGAGGCAGACATCTCAGAGAAAACATGCAGAAGACCCTTTGAGAAAGCCGTGGCCCCGTGAATGGAGGAGATTTAATCATCCAGCTGCTCCCAGTTTGACTCTTCTCACTTTTAGCTGGCTGCTACACAGCGCCCCAAGGCAGTCCTCTCCCCTGCATTCCAGCACCTGAGATCCGCACTTGCCAGGGAAAGAGGGCCCTAGAGACTTGACCCCTCCTCACACAGAAAGGAGCTGGGCCACTGCACAGGTTGCCTGCTCCACCTCCATCCCCGTGGGGGCAGGGACAGAATTTGCACCATTTTGCAAAGCTGTCACACTGTGTTGTTACATTACAATGCACAATCATCAAACAGTTTGTTCAATTCCTTCTTGATTAAATTCAGCTTCATTAAACCTAAGTAATGTCTCTGTTTAGTTTTAATAGCAACCATATTTCCATTCTAAGTGTCTTTCTGAAAATCTTCTTCCCTTTTTAGACCTTTCTGTGACCTCAGAGCGCATTCATGTCCCATTCCATTTTTTATTTCCTTTCTCAGTCTTTTTCTTTCCATGCAGGCAGCTTCCTCCCTATGAACTTTGTTGAAGCATCTCTCTGGTTCCTGCCTTTCAGTATCTCCAGGGGTCTGATTGTGCATGCAGCCCTTGAAGCTGAATCAAACAGGCACCTTTGTCCTGAGACGATGGAAAGTTAGCTGCTTTGATTCCTGTTGCTATTGCATGCAGTGGATAAAAGTGGCAATCCTTAGACAAATCAGGCATTTTCCTGGTGATTGTATAACTCTACTCAGGTTCCATTTTTACACAAACATGATCTTTCTGCACAGATTACCTACATTACCTAATTATCATTCCTTCAATACATTAATTTGCATTTAACATACAGTGTGTACACTAACAGGTTACAGTGCAAATGAGAGGGATGGGATGCCGAAATAAAAACCTACAGGTACCTGAAATAGGCAGAGGAAGCCAGAGTAAATGCAGCTTCAGCTCTCCTCACCGAGTCGACAGGCTGAGCAAAAGGTATTCAGGCAGCGGTACCTGCCTAATTGCTCCTCAGAGATTCCTGCACCCTCTCCATCCACCTCACTCCTGTAACCTTCACAGACACCCAATATGAGACATGCCTGCTTTTAAATAGCTGGAGGCTTTAGTAAGGAAACATATTTTCAGTGAAAAGACTGCTGCCACAGCAGGAAAGAATATTGGAGTAAATGAAAAACAAAGGCACAGAGGAATATGGCGTGCTGGGTATGCAGGTACTGAAGCAGGGGAGCTCTGCCCTCCTTTTCACTCAGCACATCTTTCCTTTCCATCTCTCTTGGAGAATGTCCTTGAATTCTCCTTACAGGTACGTTTGTATCACGGGAGAACAAGGAAGTTTACTTTAAAGCTGTTTTAAAAGATTTTATTTTAATGACACTTCGAGCCAACAGGGGTCTGCTTTCTGTTTTGGGTTACATGTATAATCTGAAGGGGATTAATGTGGTGCTGATTGCTAGGCTAAACTGGATCAAAAAATATTACCCTCTCTAATGTTTAATAATAGCTGTAGTCGTTGGTACCCCTGTCATTTTAGACTTTCTATTCATTTTGGTAGCAATATAATCATTCCCAGTTACAATTGCTCCTACGTTACCTTGGATGACTTTTGGAAAAACATGAGCTTTTATAACAATATGTCGTCAGTCTCCAAAGTGAGAAACTGGAAAGACTTAAAGCGAATTTTGACCAGAGCTGAGAGAGCTGCTACTCTGTACAGTTTCCTTACACTGGACTTTAATACACTGGAATAATTTCTTTGCAGCCGTTGAGGGTTTTATTTGTAGGTGAAATAAAGAAAATCACTTTGTTTGGTGAACACTTATTAGAAAATCTGCAGAGAAACCAGAGGGAAGATTTTTTTTTTCACAAAGCCAGATCATTCCATGAGTTGGCTTACAGCACAGCTCCTCGAGACTATATTAGCAAAGAGGCAGGGAGAGCAATCTGGGAGGGGCTGGGGGG
>VZRR01013562.1:187998-227819 GCA_013398015.1 Oreocharis arfaki | reverse complement strand
GGGGGGGGAGGGGGAAGTCTATCAACCAGTGAGTGAGTGGGTGGGAACTTCTTAAACTCAAATTGCACTTGATCAAAAAATGTCTTGCAGTTATCCCAGAGGTGAGTATAACTGATATAGCTGAGAAGCTAGGAAGCACAAGTCAAAATGAAGGGGAATCGAAACTTTTTTTTTTTTTAATCCTGCCTGATCAAATAGCTGTAATCATTATGTTTCAGCCTGACATGATAGCAAAGAGAACAGACCTCAAATCTGAAGCACAAGTATTTACCATTGAAAAGTCAATTCCTCTGTCACCAGCTCTGGCAATAGTATCACTATAATTATGAGTTTAATATCTGAAATTCGTTGATTTCATATTTGCATGCATGTATGCTAACTAAAATTAATTAATTTTAATTGCATACACCAATTACAACATCAGGCTCATTTTCCAACATATTATTCCTCGCTGATTACATATCCTCTAAGATTGCTTTAATTTTTCATTTTGTGCTTTAAAGTCAAAGAATAATATGTATTTCTAATTAAGCTCACTTACATATCTCACTGCTGATTAAATCACTATTTAATATTTTATAACACAAGCCACCTTTAATTTCCCCCACTGAGAGCAAAAGCCTTGCAAACTCTTTTCTTTCTCTCTCTGTTTCACCGACCTTGCCAGTGCTGTGTCGCTACAGGCAGATTTCTTCCATCTTCGCAGCAGAATGCCAATGAACCACCTTGTTGACAGACATTCATCCTTGGAGGGGGAGGCAAGCACCTTTCTGACCACAGGACCTGCTCTGAAGAGATCAGCAGCCTGCCACCACCACTGGCAGAAAAGAAACAGACACTCAGGAGAGATTTTTAGCAGTGTCTTAGGGGATTGCAGATCTTGCTGAAAGTCTCTGGAGCTGACACATTTCAAACCTTTTAGGGGAACCTGGAAGTTCCCTGTCAGAGCCTACCAAAGGCTGAATGTTGAAAAATGAAGAGGAAAAGGGGATTCTTCTCTCTTTCCCAACCAGCACTCCACAATGAATCTTGCCAGTGAGTCCTGAGCCATGACTGCATTAAATCCAAAGTCTTAACAGAAACCAGCAGAAAATATTAAGAAGTCCCAAAACTGCTTCTATATGCCCATAGGTATTATGCAATTTGGGCTGTACTAGCTAAACAGTCTCATTTCTACCATATCATTCCTGGGGTAGCAGAGAAGAAGAAGCTAAAGCAGATGAAATCCTTAAAAAAATTGACTTGGTAACAAAAAAAAGAAGAAATAAACTCAGTCTTGGCCCAAGCTTCACTGAAATTAATGGGAAATTGCTGATCATGTTGTTAGAAATATGATTAATTCCATGCACAATGGACTTAAGTCAGCAGCACAGATTTAGGAAGACCTGTGCTGACTTGGGCTCTGAATGAAATCAGAGCATTCCCAATATTTGTGGTTTTATGCATGGCACTTCCCTGCCGCTGCCCCCTCCCAAGTTATTCAAAAAAGGTAATCTTTACCTGAAATACTTGTTAAACTATACCTTTGAAGCAGTTAACTCTTTGTTAGCACCTAATTAATTGGCTAGAGACAAATGGCCCTGGTTTTTCACACCTCACTCCTGGCATGTCAGCAAAACATTGGATCTCTCCCATGGGCAGGGAGAAGGAGAGTGGAGTCTTCAGAGCACAGCTGATCCTCTATCAGCTCTGTGTTCTGCTCTCCACTGACTGCCAGAGCTTCAGCTGATTCTCTACCATCTAAAACTAGTTGAGTGTCCCATTGTGACAATGTCAGGTCAGCAAAGAAAGACAAATCAGGGCAGGATGCTGCAAATGAAAGTTTCTCTTGAAACTACCAAATCAACTGTCAGAAAAATCACAACCAGAATACTCAGCACACTAAGTTTATTACTGAATTAAACTAAAAAGTAGATAGTGATGCAAATATTTGGTGGTGCCAAAGCTGGAAGGAAAAAATCAAAGGAAAAATGCACTGTTCAAACCCTTAAAATATTATGTTTGGGGGAAAAGAGAAGAGACAAGGAAGAAAAACTTGGACAGAAATAAGAAGAGAGGGAAACTTCTCGCCCCAAAAAACCCAGTAGGAAAGAACAATACATTTTTTAAAACATCCCTGTCTCTCATCTCTCAAAAGTAAAGAAGTAATTTACATCCTCTTTTCTCCTCAGAACTGGATGATTATTCAGGCTACATTGAAGATGTAGGTAAACGCTGCTGCTGTGTCCAATAGGGTAGTGCAATTCTTCCAAGAGAAGAATACTCTCTCTCTCTAAACTAAGACTGAAGAGCCAGTAGACTTTCTCAAACAGTAAATAGGGGAAAAAAATAAAAAGAAAAAGGAGGGGATCTGGTGTGTGAAGCCGTATTGTTGGAAATTAGCTCAAGTCCCTACTATAAGTCCTTCTAAGTTTATTTAATTTGTCATCATCTAAGAACAGTGAAATCAAATCAGAAAGGAGCCTAAATTCAGGCACTAGTTGGCCTGTCACACTTTGTCACTTGTGAAATGGGGATCATATTCCTTTACTTCCTTCAGACTAAAATCATATATATTAAATATATGTGTCATCTCAAGTAACATAGTAGAGGAGACAACATTACATTTAAAGTAGAGAGAAATAATAGAATAAATCATTCTGATTTCCTTAGGATTCACTTCCTTCTAGATATTGTCAGGAGACAGGTCGATAGATAGGTAGGTAGATAAATAGATAGATACTATATTTATATGTTTATCTTTATGTGCCAGAGTCAATACAATCTGCATATTTTGGCATACCATTTTTTTAAGTGTATGGTTTAATTTTCAGCTTTTTTGTTTTGCTTTACCATTAATTACACCTTGCATGTTGCCTAGGCCTGTGTACTCTCTTAGAAGACAGTGTTAAATAGGATGGGCTTAATCTTTCTTTAGTCTAAAAAGCAAGCCCCTACACACAGCTAGCTGACCAGACTGCTTACGCTGGCAATGGGAACTGATGCTCAAGAGTACAATTTATCTTCTGTACCTCAGACAAACATCTAGAAATGTCTGTTGAGAAGTCTCCTCCACGGACTACAGTAAGTCCAGATAGCCATTTTTTGACACCTACGGTTTCAATGTTAAATTCAAGCAAAATTAATCCCATGCTCCTGGGAAAAGAAAACGACCGAGTTATCCGGAGTGCAACCTTGAGGAGACAAGAGAGGAACATTGCACAGAAGAGACAGCATCCAAGTAGAATACAGAGACATCTTAAAGTGCTGATGACTGAGCATTTCCAGGACAATGGCAATGCCCATGGCTGGATTTTTTTAATCAGAAAAGTAAAATTCTTCCCAATTAACTGAGAAGAGACCCTTTAAAATGATCCATGATAATTTATAGCAGGAGGCAGCGAACAGTTTGGGTGAGGCAGAAGACGGCTCCTGCTGTTCATATTTCTGTTTCATGCGTAGAATCAATGTTAGAGCTGAGAACGTCATAGCTGATCCTGTGATCGTATCCCATATGCAAGGGAGGCTTACAGCAACAAAAGGACTCTTAATAACCAATATGGATTCACGTTCCCCTAATGCATGGACAAAAATGTCATCAACAAGCTGGTCAACAGTCTGAAGCAATGAGCCCTATAACAGCCTACTAAGGAAAGAATAACAGCGTCCATTTATTTATTCCAACATCACATCAATTGCACACAATCTCCTCGGAGACAAATGGATTTACAGCAACAAATTTACAGAACAGCTTCTTTTGTGGGTGTTGCACACGTTGTGCCCCAAAATTGTGCTGGCTTTACCTGATTTTCCACTTCCACCCATCTTTGCTGTTCTGTTATCTGTTCAGTCACAAGAGCTAGCATTTCAGTTTTATTCTTTCTCTTTTACCAGGCTGTTAAAAGCAGTATTTCACAGCAATTATGAAAGGTTTTTTGGTTTTGCTGCATCGAGGATGATACAAATGTACAAAAGTATTTTGAGATAGAAACAATTCACCTAAGAGCCTTTCCCACCATGTTTATTTCTCTCATTAAAATAAGTGATCATCCAGGGAGTGAACTAGAGCTACGCACAAAAGCCTATAGATCTCTCCTAGGTGAAAACTCTACTAACAGCAACTAGATAACACTTTTAAATTAAATGGTGCATAAAGGCAAAGCAAGCAGAAAATATGAAAATCTTGTAATAACTCATTTCTTAAACTACATCCAACTGAATAATAGCATGGCATAAGTCTAATCCTATGAACCCTCCAATGTAATTGCTATTTTTTTAATCTACTAGAGAATCCAAGTGTACTACACTGATAGGTTGAAGGGCTTTGGGGAAGAGGTGAAATGCTTTTTTCTTTTTTTCTTTATTTTAATCCCATTATAGGTTTTCCCTTCTATACAATATTCATTACCCTAGTTTCCAAGCTTGTGAGCATCATGAGAATGTTTTCATGGTTAAATTTTTTTAGTTTTTCCAAGTGAGAAATTTATGCTGTGTTGAAGCTGGGAAATTTGAATAGAGAGCAAGTACCCAAATATCAACTCATGGTAAATTACAGAATTTTAGTTACCCTCCATGAGAACACTTGAGGGCTTTGATGTAACTTGAATCTAAAGGGGAAAAAAAGCTTGTGTTTTGAGCCCCCCATGTCCATCTCAAATAAAGAGCTGGTTTTCAGAGCTGTTTTTTTTGTCCGTAAGACTTCAGACATCAATGAAGGTGACAGAGAAATGTCCATTTCATGGAATACGCATGGCTGTATAAATAATATATATAAGTACACAGCAGTGTGGCATACATGAGTCATACCCACAAAGAAGTCTCACTAGGAAGCTAAAAATAACATTCTGGAAAAATTCTGAACAGAAATCTGAATGAAAAGATCATTAAACATTTCTCAGGTACACAAGGCCAAAAAAACCCAAACCAACAAACTTTAAAATGACCTCATTGTCATAGGATCATAGAATCATTTAGGTTGGAAGAGAACTTTAAGATCATTGAGTCCAGTCATTAACCCAGCACTGCCAGCACTAAACCATGTCCCCAACATACATATCTTGTAACTACCTCCGTGGGTTGTGACTCCATCACTTCCTGGGCAGCCTGTTCCAATGTACGACAACTCTTTCCATAAAGTAATTTTTCCTTATATCCAATCTAAATCTCCTGAAGTGCAACTTTCCTCTGGCCAAGAGGCAATTTCTTCTTGTCCTGCTGCTTGTTACTAGGGAGAAGAGACCAACTCCCACCTGGCTACAACCTCCTTTGAGGAAGTTGCAGGGAGCTGAGCCTCCTTTTCTCCACAGTGCACAATGCCAGCTACTGCAGCTTCTCATCAGACTTGTGCTCTGGACCCTTCACCCACTTCGTTGTCCTTCTTTGGACACGCTATCTTTTCACTGCTTGGGAATCCAAAGAATTATTCTAAGAAAAGCAGTCTAGTAAAAACGGCAGCATGGAATTCAGAAGTTAATGTGTCTCTGAAATTTCAGATCAAATCTGCTTTAGAGACAGGCTCTTAGCTTCCCTGTTCCTCTCCTTGTAGCAATTGTAAAAAAAATTACTGTGCACTTGAAGTCAGCCTGGATCCTCCCTCTCTGCTACATGACCACGAGTAAATAATGTATGTGCAGAACTAATTAGATCTGTAATCACATCTTAGTAATTCCACTTCCATCTATGTGTATATTGAACTAGCACAACATCACTGGGTCAGATACAGTCTCTTGAGGCTATCTGATGCATCCTTTAATTAAAACTCAGAAAGCTCTTCTAATGATAAATATACACAGAAAGGAGCAGAATCAAGATCTCTTCATGGAGCTGTGCCACTTCTGGAGGATGAACATGAGTAAAACAAGCACTGGAGACATATTTTTGCCACAGAAGTCAGCAGATAAAACTCTGAACACATATGGAACAGATCTGATAAGTTAAAAGGTGACACTTTAGTATTGTCACTTTTCAGAATGGAATCAAACTTTCAGAGCATATGTCCTAAGTTGTTTTCGAGAAATATTCTGGAGTGGTTAACAAATTAATTTTGTATTGGAAATGTCCAGCAAGCACTGTAGGATAGACAGGATTACTTACATGGTTTTGAAAGCATTATTTTTTCATTGTTTACCACTTAAATACGAAAGAGAAAAAGGGAAATCATTGCATTCTATACTCTGGCAAATTAATGGAGTCAGTCTCTTCTTTTACTGTCTTGTTAAATTTTTGTCACAACTACTAAAGAGCTCAAGCAAAAACGGCATCTACAAAGCCATGTGCTCCAGTAAAAACACACAGAAATGCCAATTAATTGCAAAAGATCCTCAGAACCACTTGAAAATTGGAGGGTCCAAAGATGTATAGTTGCCTATTCATTTTGTCTAGTCTTACAGTTTCTATCAGTGGGATATTAAAAAGAATATTTTTTCTCCTTTCTGTTATGACAGAGGTGTCTGTGTTAAAAAAAAAAAAAATAAAAATTCAGAAGCATGTTTTGATTTCAACCAAAACTATAACATGGCACTAGCCATACTCAGTCAGATGAAAGTTCTGTCTTGATCATTCTCCGACATCAGAGAGTAGTGCATGAGCAGGTGAAAATATAGAAAGCAATACAATTATGGAATGATATTTTCCTAGCATAATCACAAAACAATGATTGTTTTTAGCATCTTAACCTCTGGAGATGGGATCTGAAAGCAACATATGCTAATACGGCAATATTAGTGGAAAATTGAATAAGTCAATTGATTCAGTGGGGTTTTTTCTGTATCTGGAAAATTCAGAGACTGCAAAGATCTCAAGCATGTTCCAAAATATGCCAAGTTAAAACTCCCCTTGGCAAGACTGGCAAGACACCAAAGATCTTTCTTTTTCCACCCTGTTTTTTTATCAGACATACACAGATTTTTTGTTAGCTGCCACTAGTAAGACTACTTACTTAAAAGCAATATAAAGTNCTAAAAAGCAAAATAAAGTTTCCTCCAAAAAAAAAAAAAAAAAAGAAGTATGTATATATAACCACCACAGCAGTTATTGAACTGAAGGTTTAGTGAAAATTCCCAGAGGAGACATTGCAAAGATCAGAAGCAGATAAGCCTTACATTTAGTGATGGACAGTTTGATTAACTGAGTTTTCATGTGGCACTACTCCTTTTCATTATTCTAAGAAGGGACTATTTCAACATCCCACTCAAATGCCACTGTCATTTCATTTCCGAGAATACCTTTGCCCAGCATTTTTCATCCTCTCTGATAACCCTCTGAATCCCAATGTATTACTATTCAACACATTACCCCTCTTTTAGATTGCCATAAGCAAGTGCATTTGGGTTGCTGGTTAACCACCGTCTTAATTGTTTTCAGTGTTTGGGTTATGCAGGTAGATACAGAGGTTACTTGAATCCCTTTTTCTCTCTTTGAGTTGAGACCACCACAATTAAGGCTCTGGTATAACTGATCTATGCCTGAGACTCCCAAAGGCAATTGTAAAAATATATACATAGTTACCACTCAAAAGGGAAAGAAATTCACTTGAAGATTTCCAAAATATTCTCCTTTTCAACACAGAAAAGGCCAGATACTGTGGTTACAAAGAGTTGTCACAGGATTTTTGGAAAAGGCCTTTTCAATCTGAACGCCTTTGACCTGTTACAATAATAGTTTACCCATTGAACTACATACAAATGTCAACGTATAACACATTTACCTTTAGACTAGATCTTCTCAGCTGTGACATTCACTTCCTGAAGCATTTTCAAAATCATTACCAATTCCTCCCACAAGAACCTTTTTAAAATACTAGGAGAAAGTCAGACAGATTTGACCTTGATGAAATCATAGCTGAATTTTGGTTTTTACGTATCTCCATATCACAGCTCATTATTGTATAGAGTGGGTTCTCTAGAAAGATATTTGTTCTGTAAAATGCAGTTTACAGTTTCTTCTCTTTTTATCTCTTTCATGGGACAAGTTTATTTCCTGACATATTTTTCAAAACACTCACTAACAGGAGCTCTGTGGGGCTCGGAATGGTGTTTTTAAAACTTCAAGCAACAAGAAAAGATTTTTCCCTGTCATTTGTATCATTTTAATAATTTAAGAAAAAGAATGAAAGAAGCTGAGGCTTCATATTTACAATACAGGGATTGGATAATTATGTCTCATCAGATCCTATACATTAATGTTGTAAGGGGGATCCTAAAACATCATTTGGCAGGAGTAATGCAAGTCATATTAGACCTCAGTAATTATATTTTCTACGAAACTACTGCCTCAGAAACAACAAGGGATAACTAAAGTCTTGTAGACTTCTCTTGAAAAAATGAGGAAATTTAATTTGGCAAGGGAAGGGACACTTTCCACATTCTGTAAAAGTGGAGTATGCGAAGAGTAGCCTCAAAATTTAGCATTTTTTTCCTCCCTACAAGAGATTAAACAATTAATTCCACAAGCTTTATTTAATAGAATACTGTAGTATTACAATAAAATACCTACCTAGTAGGCTTCTCTTCTCTGGAAACCAATTTATAATGGCAGCTACCATAATAGAATCCATTAGAACCAACACAAAGGAAATGCTCTTGTATGAAAATTAATCAACACTGGTGAAACAAAAGGGAGTTTGTTTGTCTGTTTTGAAAACTAAAAAATAAGATATTGAGATGTCTCTACTTACAAAAAAAGGGAGAAAAAATATTATCCTCATATTCAAAATCTTCTAGAGTTTAAGTATTCTTCTTCTCCACAGTCTTTGGATCAGGCTATATCAAACATCCAGAACTAGGAGGATGGAGATGTTTGGATACTTTGCTGCAATGCCTGGAAGTTGCCCACCAAAATTAACCAACCTGCACACAAGCAGTTGCTCCGCATGCAGCCTTTGTGCTGGACTGCTCTGCTTACTGCTAGCATGACAAAATGGGAGGCAGCAGGATGAAATTTAATTTATCCTCAGAACCCATATCTAGTACTTTGCGTAATACCCAGTTCTGAAATAATCCAGCATAGGGAAGAAGCCACACTGAAAAAATAAAATAACGGAAGACATACTTTTAGAGGAAGCAAACAGAAATGCCAAATACAGATATGAAAACTATTTCTACTTCCTAGTTGAAGGTGCTCTATGCATACAATTGCCTGCCTAAATGTAGAATGTATTACAGCAACCTGATGTGGAAAACTTGTAAGACTCGGGGTTTGGTTTCGACATTTTCAAATCACTCAGACAAAAGATTTACTCTTTTTGCTTCAAAATGCAGACTGGACTGAAAATCTTATGAGGGAGGCATTCAACTTTATGATGCTTCTACTGCCAGTCTCAACTGAAACAAGGAAAAGAAAGTTGAGGGGAAAATACATGAGGGGAAAATATGCAAAAAGAATATTTCACAATCTGAAAAATACGTGGTCCAAGCTTCTATTGAAAAAAAAATCAGGGGTCATACAGGTGGATTTTTTTTTCCCAGCTCCAATATTACAGAGAGACAATTTAGGAAGCAATCATATTTTACGTAAAAAAACAAAGCTACTGTAATGAAGAGTGCACAATACAATTCTACAATTTAAATGACAATGCATTCCTTCAAAAGGATAGTATTGAGCCATACAAAATCCTGGTGGGAAAAATTCAGATCCTTTGAAAATTCATAAACTACCCTCAAATAACAAAAACAATCAAGTTTTGATAAGTTAGCATCAGGATCAATACAGAGTCCTTTAGCACAGAAAAATACCACAGCTATGATATGGAAATTATTGAAGAACTACTAGAATCTGCTTGAAGAAGGAGTGGGTGCTGCAGCCCAGCTGCAAGGCAATAAAGAGAAAATGTCACCGGCTTCCTTAACTTGAAGAAATTGTGTTTACTAAATGTTGTCCAATAAATACATGCAGTTATTCATCACAGTTTCTTTCTTTTCAGTATGACTTTGTCCCCTGGACCTCATGCCACCATGTTCATGTAATATAACACGGGTTGTTAGTCCCCTAATCAATGTTGAAATTAAAACAGTCTTCTGGAAGTAAGGAAAGCAACACCAGAAGTCTAGAAAGTGATCCCCAAAGTTACTGAAAAGGATTGGTACTTGCCAATCAATATCTTCTTTCACCAACACCCTGTCTCGAGTCGATGGAGGCCTATATCTGAAGGTTTTGGTGCGTTTTACTCAGTTGCAGTTGGAGCAGGAAAAATGAAAAGTAAGTGAGAGAGAACCTCAGCCCTAATTACAGAATCACAGAATATTCTGAGTTGGAAGGGACCCTCAAGGATGATCAAGTCCATCTCTTATCCTGGCACAGGACATCCCCAAAAATCACACCATGTGCCTGAGAGCATTTTCCAAATGCTCTTCAGCTCTTTCAGGCTTGATGTTGTGATGACTGACTGGGGAGCCAGTCAGCTCCCAGGGGCCACTCACCCTCTGGGTAAAAAACCTTTTCCTGATAACCCAACATAAACCTCCCCTGACTCAGCTTCGTGTCTTGTCACTGGTGACAAGAGTGAAGAGATCAGTGTGTACTCCTCCTCTTCCCCTCACAAGGTTGTTGAAGACTGCAAGCGATCTCTTCAGGCTCCTCCAGGCTGAACAGACCAAATGACTTCAGCTGCTCCTCATACGGCTTCCCCTCAAGACCCTTCATCATCTTTGTTGCCTTCTTTGGATGGTCACTAATGGCTTAATGTCTTTCTCGTATGGCAGTGACTGAAAACTGCACACAGTATTCAAGGTGAGAATTCAAGATAATTCTCCATCTGCAAAATCGTTCAACTGAAGGGTGTGGATTACAAAAAGCTAAGATGGCTAAAATCATGTTTTCTATTTTATCATTTGAATGAGACCCCATTAGAGCAGGGGCTGAGTGAATGGCACAAATTACCACAACCTTGAAGAAAGAGCTTATCTTTGGTTCAGAATTTAACGATGTAGACCAGTCTTCAATGTACAGATAATCCCTCACGCTTAATGACAAATTACATGATGAGATCATTAACTTTAATGTTCACAGCATTAATGTTCAGAAGTGGTAAACTTTTGGTTAAGCATGGTGTGGAAACAAAATACTATCCTAAATAGCTCTAAGGGTTAAAACTAGAGTGTTTTAATAAATTCATATAAGGCCGTGCTGTCTCTTGAGAGATATTTTGGTGCCTGGACAGCCTAAAACACTATGCAATCTAAAGTGATCCAGGTCTTAGATGACTCAGGGATACAAAACTTTCTCCAGATTCATAACTTTCTGAGAAAGATGGGCAGCAGCCTCACATGGATTTTCCTGTGTGTCTGATTTAAGTAGTGATAGAGCACACCTAACCTCACTTTAAAAATTGCCCTGACACTGACATGTCTTCTCGCTGATGTGTCATCTTAAGAGTTGAACAACATGGAGCAGGGGTTAATGCTGCTCTGCCACGCTATTGTTGATTTATTTCTGTATAAAAAGTTATTGTTATCTAGAATAAGACTGAGCATCATGATATGGAAAGGCTTCAAACTAAAATGGTTGTGTCTAAAATATCTTTTTAATGACCTAGTAAAATCTACTGAGTACCATACAGGTCAGGATTACATGATTTGGCATTAATGTTAAATGTGAGTAAAAAAAAATCCCAGGGAAACAAGAATCAAAGTTGTTTTGCAAGCAATGCATTTTTTTTACTGAAGGCGTAATAGCTACCCTTAGGGTTTGGATATTTTAGTTGATTTAGAAAAGGAAAAGCAAAAAGAATAAAGAGAGAGAGAGAGTCACTTATGCTTTGACCTTAAAGAACAAGATTAATGATGTGCAGTGAACAATGAAATGAAAACATTCAGTTTGGTCCAAGAAGCTAGCAGAGTTAGGCAAAGGTATGATAATTTTTAAGATTTCAAAGAGGGTGAAGAGTCAAAGTACCCAATATTTTAAATTTTTTTTCCTTTGTTTTGGATTGACTAAGCCATTTTATTTTGACACTTTCACATGTTTACATGAGAACCTGCTTGGTTTTATTGTAAGATAATTTTAAAAAGAAAAGGTTTTACAGATTCCTACTTCTTTCTTTCCATAAACCTGTGACTTCCTTTTCAATTTTTAAAATATAAGATGAGACACTTCAGCTACCTGAAAAACAACTTTTTTTTTCTTAAGTAACGAGGAAATTTTTGTAGAAGAGAGTTACTCTTTTTTAAAGTTGAGCTGCAAGAAAATAATTTTTAAGTAGAAAAACTATAGCTGAAGAGTTTTTGGGGAACTTTTTAGTAGATCATGAGCCACATGCCATCCCAATAATTTATATCATGTTGACTACATAAAAACATTCTAAATAATACATTGAGGCACTATTAATACTGCATCATGTAATGCCTGCTTAAAAAAAATATTGTCACCTATTGTTTGGATTCATTGCAGTCTTTTGCAAATTCACATGCATTACACTATTTTTTTACCTATTCTCCCTCTTCCCTAAAATTCTTGTGAAGAGGAGAAAGAAAGCTCTTCTGACCTAATTTATATTTTCCTTGCTTTCCACTTAGAGAGGACAAATATTTGAATCTTGTCAGTACAACAAGTATTCTCTTTGCTATTCGTGGGTGTACTGCCACCTACTAATATACCAGCTATTTTCTGAGAAGGAAAAAGAACAACAAACTTCATGAAGTTACTTCACTAAGTTGAAAGCCATTCATAGAAAGATTTTCATTCTGAAGAGGAACTTAAGACTGACAAGAACATTGTAAATATCTTTGTATATGCTTTCAATTCAAGATAAAAGGGCATCTAGATTAACAATGGCTGTAGTGAACAGGTCAAGGATGCCTCTTCAATCATGTTCTGCCAAAAAGCAGATGCCCAAGAAAGACTATGAAGCACAGAGCACCTAGAATCATAGAATGGTTTGGGTTGGAGGGGACCTTAAAGATCATCTAGCTCCAACCCCCCGTCATGGACGGGGATGCCTTGCACTGGACCAGGTTGCTCAGAGCTCCATCCAGCCCAGTCTTGAACACTGCCAGAGGGATGGGGCATCCACAGCTTCCCTGGGCAATCTGTTCCAGCCCCATCACTTCCACAGTAAAGAATTTCTTCCTAATATCTGATCTAAACCTATTGTCTATCAGTTTGAATCCCTTCCCCCCTTGTCCTGTCACTACATGCTCTTGGAAAAAGTCTCTCTCCACCTCTCTTCTGGGCTCCCTTCAGGTATTGAAAGGCCACAATTAGGTTACCCCTGAGCTACCAATCTTTTTCAGACTGAACAATCCCACCTCTCTCAACCTTTCCTCATAGGAGAGGTGTTCCCTTCCTCTAATCATCTTGCTTGCCCTCCTCTGACATTGCTCCAACAGGTCTATGTCTGTAAATGAAATACTCCCTGAATACTCTTCCAGCTTTGAGTCATTTAAAGATTGTAATTTCTGGTTTTTCTCTGTTTAGTTTTTCAACACTTACAGACCTAATCCTAAAATTTCACTTTGATCTCTGAAGATCATCTTAGAACAAGCCATTTATGTGTAAAGTTTGGATTCTGTTTCTTCAATCCATCACTTTACACTTACACTGAGTTGCACCTGCCATTTTAACCCGCTTACACAGCCTAAGTCATTCCTGCAATTTTCTCAACAGGCTTTCTTTCTTTTGTTGCCTTGTTTACTTTAGTGTAATTAAAAAAATTAATCGCAGCATTGTTCAGCTCCTTTTCTGGGTCATTTATATACGTGCTCAACAGCCCAGTTCCCTACAGAACATCATCAGTAACTTCTCTATGACAACAAGTGGTGATTGACATCTATTCTCTTTCCTACCTTTTGGCAATTTATATAAAGATATTCATTGTCATAGCTTCTTAATTTCCTTTTTTTTTTTTTTTATGATGGACCTCACAAACTGCCTTTTAGGAATGCAAGTGTTATGTTACAAGTGGAGTTTATCAACTGGAGCTCCTTGTCCACATGGCTGTTGACATAAAAGTTTGTGAGGCAGACCTTTTTTTAATTATTTGTATTTTAAGGAAAAGCCAAGTGAGCCATGGATCTTTTAATTCTATAAGTTTCCTGTTCTTTTTCCTTTTCTGTTGACTGATATAGACAGACTTACATTTATCTCTCATGAACTACCCTGTAGTTCCCATGATCTCTTCTGGAACCCTTTAAAAGCCCTTAAGAACTCCTAAAAGCCTGGTGTCACATTTGCCACCTTCCAGGCTTCCAGCAGTTTTAGACAAGAGCCTACATACCACAGCTCACAATTCTCACGATTCTGCTATTTTATCCCTGACTTCCATTACAGTGTTAGGTCACCACTTACTCCAACAATTTGTTCCACAACGTCTTCTTAAAGACATTTTGATTCTATAAAACAGTCCCTGACCAAGATGAGTTGGGCTCTGAGCTCTCTGCCTCCCCCCATGCTGGAGGTGAATGCATTTTTTTTAGCCAGGTTATGTCTTTAAAAGATAGCTTCCTAGGGATCTATGTAAGCTGGAAAAGATCCCATTGATTTAAAGCTTATATAAATCTGTAAACCCACACACCAAGACCCAGTTTGCCCTCTGGAGCTCTGGTGTTTGCTGCTCACAAGACAAATAGGGTTGCTATATTGCGGGAGAGTTTGTGTCCACTCCACCATGACTCCCACAGCACTGACCCCACCTGCTTCAGGTGTAACAGGATCTAAACGGAGCAGAGAGGCACAGAAAGGGAGAGAAGACAAAGAGGCATAATCACCAATATTGTGTAACTACAGGTATTTTTAGCTTCTATACAGATATCCAAATCCCTTTCGAAACTTTCTGAGCTCTTGACCTCCTTGACTTGCTGTGGCAATGAATTCTTCAGATCACATCTTGAATGAATATGTGACTGGTGGCCAGAAACGTTACTGAGCAGAACAGTCCCATCAGTTATAATTCAATAGGTACAATCCTGCTGCTTAACCATTGACATTTCTATTTCTTTTATACGGGTATGTGGCTGCAACATTTCTCTGGAGCAAGGCTAAAATACAAAGGACAGGCTTTTGAACATAACTTCTTAGAGTATTTAGCTGGAAATCCCTGGTTCCTTATGGCACCTGCAGATCTCAGCATTCCTTTGTAATTTAAGGCTTTTTCCTAAATCCAACTTTGCCTTCCCACAGGTGAAACATTTCATCTTAGTTTTATTCATTCTGCTTTTTCACAATCCATTAGCTTGCTTTCTGTCAATTACCAACAGGCTTTTTACATCTCTTAGTGCACAAATCAGTTCAGAGGAAATGTTACCAAAATTTCTAGAACAGGGAGATATCTAAAGGAATGAACAGACTCTCTAAGGGATAGAGCCATTTGAGGAATGCTTTTAGAAGGACCAGAATTTGACCAAGCTGATAATATAATATAGGTACAGCTGCTATCTTGTGACTTTTAATACAGAAATGAGAACATGAATTAATTTCCTTGATCATACTGTTTCAATCTAAGGAAATCTGCAATAATTTACATAATTCCCATCTCCTCTCTTTCTGTAGGCAATTTAGGACAATGTGTAATGCTTTTAATCAGTCTTTTATTAGTATCCTAAAAATGAAATCTTCCAAAAACAGGTTGTGAAGCAATATAAACTCATGTACAATTAGCTCAGTTTAAAAATGTTTTCTCCTAATGGGATTATGTTCTGTAAATGATCTTGTTGCTATGGCAACTGCCACAAAAACCTCACTGTGTTTTCAGTTCAATAGTTTCAACTATTGCACCTGTGTACCAACCTTTCTTTCTGTGGTTTATGTTTTTTCTTGTCAAACAGTGGTGTGGAAGCAAAAAGAAAACTGTGACCTAGAAAGGTTCAGGCATTGTTTCAGCTGTGCTTGCAGGTACTATTGTTAACAGCACTTTTCTCGTATTTTCTTCAAATTAAGTTCAAATTATCTGTATTCACCAAGCTGAAAAAAACACCCCAAAACTATTGATGGAGGTATGTGTGCATGTGTCTGCAGGGAAATAGAGAAGCACACTACTTAGTTTGCATGGCACCCAAGAAAAGTGAGCAGATAAATTGCACAATGAGAAAAAAATTATCTTAGGAGGCTGTCACCAGTATCAGTAAAAGCCAGCAATGAACAATTCTATGTGGCCACATAGCTGTCTATAAAAACATTCATATGAAAAGCCTTTTTCAAGCTTCTTCTTTCCACTCAAGCCAAGGAGGCATCAAAGAGGCATCATTTCCATATATTCTCTTGAGAGTTGATGCTGGAAACACAAGAGAATGGGAAATTATTTTTAATATTATCTAAAGTAAGGTGAGGTAAAAATAGCTCCTTTTTACTTATAAATGTGTGGCTGAGTCTCATTTGGAGTCAGTTGCACTGACTTAAGTGACAGAATTGAATGTCAAGCTCAAGAAAATCGTCGGTGAGGAGAAAAAAGAAGTTACCGGGAAAAGTGGAATTTACCACTAGAAAAGATCACGTAGGAGCCCCCAGAAAAGTGTAAGTCCAATTCCCCACCTAACCTTTTCATTATACTCTCTCTGAAAAATAAAAAGCATCAAACAACTTCAATTCCCTCCTGAAGGAAGAGATGATGCTGTGCTTGTAATTTTGAGGGGCAGTCAGACATAACAGTGATGGATGCTGGGTTTGAAAACAAATAAGGTTGGGTTCTGTCCCTCTAACACCCATTACCATTTCTGACTTTCAAAAAGATTATTATTCCTATACTGTCTCAACAGGAAAATTATGCCCTTTGTTTCTGCAGAAAAGCAAACATAAATCAAGATGCTGTTTGCAAACTGAAGTCCCTAAACAAGGTGTACAACAATTTCTTCAAAAGGCATCCTAGGCAAAAGAAGGTCAAAACCAGCCAGCTTTTCTGGGAATAGAAGAATGACTACCCTGTTCAGAGAAGAATAGGGAAGAAGGAATTACCAGATATTCCTCATGGAATACTGCATGATCCACTGTATTGAAGGGAAGAGATGGATTTAAGGTAAAAGAGACATTTCTCTAAAAGAGACATTTTATCCAGCAGTCTTGAGAGCCTGGAAGTAAAATTCTGTTACCCATGTGACCTCTCAGGAATAGCTACACTTCAACAAGATGCCTTCATATTCCTTTCTTCATACACAATATACTCCTTCCCCATCTCCACAGTCACCACTGAGGCACCAAGAGTGTGGGGAATTTGTTCTTATGCATGAAGACAAAAACACCAGCCATCCTTCCCTTCCTAGTATATAATTCAGATTCTTCTGCTTTGCTGCACAGAGTACATTCCCTATGTCATAGATTGAGAAACAAACTGGGTTTACCACTTTCACTCAAGTAACAAGCCACAGGACAAAAGTCCCTCAACCTGAGTACAGAGAATTAAGCCCTACCACCAAAAAGGAAGAGAAAAGTAGAGATACAAGAATAAATACTTTTTTTTGTTCATTTCTGTTCTCATAAAGCCAATGCAAGTGATGCTTCCTGTTACCTGGAATATTATCTATTTTTTCTCACTATATGTGAGAAGTAAAATATAGAATGGTCCTAAAAGAAAACCTCAGACTTGAACAACCTGAGCTCACCACAGTTTTTCATCTGCTGACTCAGGCCCAGTGTTAAATTGTTAAAAAATGAATTATTTCTATGAAATGACAGGTATAACGTATGCAAGTAGCCACCCACTTTGGCATACTAGTCAGATGCAGGCCAAATTTTCAAACTACTCTATAAGGGGGTGATCAGCTTTATTCACATACATGAATCCTATCGATTAACCCACGCTAATAGAAATAATTGCATGAGATAGCAAATTATTCTGGCAGACAATCCACTAATACGTGAGCAATGGTCATCATCTCTATGGTGACATTCATTAAGAGAGAAAATGATTTACTGCCAGGGACTACTGCTCAGAAATTCCCAATATTTTTAGACAATGGCAAATGGGGGACATTTTTTGACTGTCAATTTTTGCCCAAGAAATGAAAGAGAAAAAAAGACAAAGAGCAGTTCAGGACAAAGTGAAATTCTACATGCTGGGATCATTAAGTTTTCATTCTATGAATTAAACATTAATGAATAAACTAGAATGTAAACAGTGATGAATAGAAGAAAGACTGTTTTATTTTAACCATTTTTATTTAACTTTTAGACAGGACATTTTGCTTCTGAAATATTTAATTTAGAGGTTCTTGACAGTCTCTTCAGTTATAAAATACCAAATTGTAATTAGATCATGAGACTTAGCTAGCTGGACTGAAATACTGAAAAAATAAAGGTTATTTAATCATCAAAGTAATAACTGTTCCACTCTGAAGAGAGCTCTTTTATAGTTTGATCAAGCTAAATCAAACTGCAGTGATTCTTGAATACAAAGCAATGCAGGATCAATATTCACAGTCATGCAAGTATCAGAAAACCTAGGCTTTACTCAAAGCATTTTCCAGGACATATGAGGAAACCCTGAGTTCATTGCTCACTTCTGACCCACTCCCATTTTTGTATGTGTTAAGGAACATACATTTAAATCTCTCCATGGAAGAGATGGTTTTCCAAGATCCCCCAGCCAGTGCTGCCACCACTGCCCTCCAGAAATCTGCCCACAGCCTGCTTGTGACCGGGAGCTGGAGACAGCGCCATGCTCGCACAGAAAGCTGTCCTTGGAAATAAATTACTTATGGCACAACACAATTGAATCTGTTTCTGAGGTTAATCCATAATGACACAAATGGCTGGTTTTGCCTGTGAACTCACTGTGTTAAGCAAGTGCTGATCTTCCTGGGAGAGGGAACTGAATCCTGCTGGCTCACCAATGCAAGCAAGGGGTTGGAAGGAAGATTGGGAATGACCCTGAAAAATGAAAACCCAGGCAGAACAGCCCTCAAGGATGCAAACTCAGGGACATATCTGGAGGCAAAATTTGGTTCATAATAATTATAAATGCTTTTGTAAGTGAAAACTCACTCCATAATAAGATTAGTTCTGACAGTCTGAAAAACCTGTTGTCTATATTAACAGCAGTCTGAGAAAACTCCCAGGCAGGTGTCTGTAAGTCATCAGTATCTATCTAGAAGGCACTGCTAATTCAAAATGAGCACAGAAGGTAACAATATCACTTGGAGACTGCAGAGAACTAGAGAAGATAGCATAGAAGAGTGAGAAGTAGGCTTCACAGGCCTTAAAAGTTCTGCACTGACTCCGCTTTGATAGCCATTCATCCAGTTTGCTCTAAATTCAAATTATTGAATATTACATATTCAAATATATATTATGATTATTTCTAAATTAAGCTTCCATCAGAGAAAAGGTATTACTACTTCCCAGTCATATGAAAAAAACCAAAAAACCTGTAAGATGTTCCAAAAAGAAAGGCTGGACCTACATGAAGCATTTCTTCTACAGGAACAACATCATGTGGAATCTAATCAGAAAACTAAGATCCTGATGTTGTTGTGCACTGTTTTGAGTGACATCAGCTGTATGCTCTTTTAATCACATAAAACCAAAAAGAAAGTGAGCATAGTATTTCCATGTGTATTTTCATTTCAGAAGCACAGGAATGTAAGAACAGTGTTCTCTATAGACAGACCAATACACTGCCATTTTTCCTACACTGTGACCTTCCTTTTTCAAATCAGGACCAGCTCCAAACTCCTCTTTTTAGACGAAGTTTCTATGACCTTTGTTAAAATAAAAAGGACAACTGAAATTTTAAAAATAATAATTTAAAAAAACCCGTTCTCATAGTGCCTCAGAGAAATCCTAAAAATCTTACACAGTTTGTCTTGAAAAGCAGAGGCAAATGTAGGCATACACCTGAGCTCTGCTTTTCTAGTGAACAGCTGGAAGTCTGAACTTTAAAATCCATCACAAAACCAAACACCACGCTGTTGACAGTTCTGTGATTGATCTGTCAGTCTTGACTCTGGAGAAAACATTGAATATTTATACCCAGTGGAACAGATTATTCTACAGTCCAGTGGTGGTGGCTCTGGCCTGGGACATAGGAGAGTGTTTCTAATCTTCTGTCCCGATGATAGTATACTTCTTTACACGAACTAGAAAAGTTTGCAGACTATTCTGTACACGCCTATGGCCTCTCCTTTCTTTCCCATCTACCCTCCTTCAGTCAAAACTTTCCTGTCTCCTTACTTGTATCTGGAAAAAACTCCTTAGAAGCAATTGTAAGGACATTCCTATTTTAAAAAAATCAATTTAATGATCTGGTTTTCCACTGGGAGCCCATGTTGTCAGAAAAATCTTTACCATCTGTAAAAATGGTCCCCTGACACCTAGTTACAATTCTCCCAGGAGAGAATCATCAGAATGAGCAAAATCTCAGCTCTGTCCAGCTCTGACTTCTGAGAAATGTGGACTCTGGATCTTCTCAAGCGATGCATTGTAAGCAGAGACAAACAACTGACAGGCACGCGTTCCCTCAAAAAAAGGAAGAAAACCTCAAAAAGTTTATTTATCTTCCTGCATCTCTGAATCCTAACAATAGTACCTGCATGTGCTACACACTGCCACTCCACCACCTCTGCAATGTGTCAAGGAGGACTTGAATCATCTCTGATGGACGTCGGCACACATCCCGCCAAGCATCTGACAGAACGATCTGCGTGAGCTGCTCGTGATTGACGCCAACCTGCTACAAATCATTTGTCTCCAACAAGCTGTTCTTAACAGTTTGTTTGATGTATTTGATAGGAACTGGGAGGGGAAAATAATAATTTAATAATGCAACGTGTCAGAGCTAACTTTTTTTATTCATTAGGAAAACTGTGCTTTTGTTATATATGTCTCTGGATTAAGCTAAAACAGCTAATGCTCAGGTCTAGAGTGATGTTTCAGTAATGAATTAAGTGGTTCAAGTTGTACTGAGAAGGGCAAACACAAAAGATTATTTATTCTGCTGCCTTAGTCTAACACCAACCTGTCCTTCCCATCATGTTGATGCACTGGCAAGCAGGGCAGTGCCTTATGCAGGACAGCTGCTCTCAGTACTGGCTGAAATCCTGCCAGGGCAGTGCAGAAAGCCATTTGCCCAGTGATAATTTCATCACAGCTAACACACTGCAGGAGCCAGGAGCCCCTGCCTGGGTAGAAGTGCTTCATGCAACTGATGAGGGATACAGCGGTCAGTGCCAGGCTGTGTGCTGCCAGCACCATACGGAGTGGTGCTTCCTTGCTTGCTCTGACCTTCTCCGTAAAGGGAAGATGCCACACTGCCCACCTTGGCATCTTGTTTGGCATGAAAAAGGGTGAGGAACTACTGAAGGAGGCCACAGCCCACCACCTGAAGCAGTCCACCACCCTCTCAGCTGCTGCTGTTGTCTGTCCATCTAGCAAAAGGAAATCAAAAACCAAACAAGGTCCAAGAGAGAAGGGATTGCTTGTAAGCTTCACTGATGGAAAGGCCTGAAATATTAATCATCTTTTTAACATGTTTTAGAAGTTAAAAAAAAACCACAGGGACAATATTGCAAAATAACACATGAAATTAAAGTGGTTTTGCTGTTTGAAAGTCATGAGGGGTGTTCAAAGTCATGAGGTGAGGGACATCCACATTTGGTGGCACCTGTTTGATCGTGGTAGCTCAAATTCCATTAAAATGCAAAACATTGATGGATAGGTTTATGAAGGTTCTCCACCTGAGTACCTCTGTCATTTGTCTTGGGGAGGAGAAGGAACCAAAACCAAATGCTCAAGAACCTCTTCACAGTTACGACTCCATGTTGCCAATGAACAGCAACAGACATTAAACTGTCACCAAGTAATATCCGAAAACGCTGGCCACAGCCACAACTTCTCAGAGGATTGTACTGTGGTTGAGAAGCTGATTTTTCTCAAGCTGACACAACAAACTCAGCTTTACTTGTGCTGCAACATAAATGAGTCCACCATGGGCTAGAGAAACCACTCGAAAGCTGGGAAAATATATAAATGGTTATGTCTGCAACCTGCTCTGCACTGCTGCAGCT
This sequence comes from Oreocharis arfaki, assembly GCA_013398015.1. Lineage (NCBI taxonomy): Eukaryota > Metazoa > Chordata > Aves > Passeriformes > Paramythiidae > Oreocharis > Oreocharis arfaki. The sequence goes on along the minus strand of VZRR01013562.1, from coordinate 205,917 downwards.
ACACTGATATCAACTCTTGTGGTAGCTTATTTAAAGCTGGTTGAACCAAGAATCACAGTCCCACTTTCAGCTGCAGGACACACAGATTCTCCACTTTAAAATTAATTTCGAGGTCTCCATCTTACTGTCTTTTCACATCTGCTTCAGTTGTAGCCATTTAATCTTTCCAAATACCCTTCTCCTGTTTTGGGGAGATCTTTTGTGAAGAAGGATTTTAAGTTTAATTTTTTTTATTTTTATTTTTAAGATCCATTATTTCTGGCAGTTAAATTTGTCACTTTACTTCTCTGGGTTCATAACTGTAGTGTAAGTGACACTCAGGAAAAGAAAGGTGTTCATTTCAATGTTCCCAGCCTGAGAGTGCCTTGGCTCCTCCAGATAAAGAAAGCTTTTTCTGGAGATGAAGCATTTAATGGGCCATTATCCGAAATTATTAACCACCAGCAAAAACCACTTCATTCTCCCCCCACTTTTAAAGTTATAAGCTAGTACCTTCAAGAACTGGAAGTTAGATAACTTTGCTGACAATTTGTACAGCAAAAGAAATAGTACCTCACAGGCAATTGTGAATTCTAACTCTGTAATCACACTTAAGAGGCCTCAGCAATATCTCATGAGAATGAATCTCAAGTAGCTATTATTTAAAGCATCTTTTGTTTTCTAAATGCCACTGAAGTGAAGATTTTCATTATAGCAATAGATGCAGGGTGAATTTTTCTGTGGGGTAGAGTAGAATGACCTACATTAAACTCCAGTAAAAACAGGGAAACGTAGTTGCTTTGAGAGACATCACATTGTGGCATGGCACGAGATAAGTAAATACCAAGATATCTGGGGTCTGGCTGTATTTGCTGCAATGCTTAGCTGAGCCACACATGTTCAGTCAGTCAGTAAAGCTAGAACAGTTTTCCCAGGAAATATTAAGGAAGTTTCTTCTGAAATGAAACTCTAGCTATGGGAGATCGTATGCTAAGCTAGAACAGCTAGTGTTTTTGTAGACATTTTCAAAGTGACAATTTGTGGCCACAGGTGATGTTTATTCTTCTGTTTCATGTAAGGATCAACTGTCTCTTGCACCTGTGTAGGCTTTTACTCGTAACCAAACTGAGTTCTGCAGGCTCAAGAAATGTCGCATCTCTTTTTGGCACTTTTACATTGAAATATTTTAATTCACTTTACTCTGCCCTTCTTTCTGTCCTATCAGAAAAGAAAAAAGAAAAAAAAACCAACAAAACAACAACAACAAAAAAACCCCACACTGGTATTCATATGCTACAGATTATGTCCTGTGACCATCTCTGAGTAGGGACCTACTCGAATTTAGTCAGGCAGTATCTGAAGATAACTTCCCTATCACAAGTACTATAGACTGTATTTTTCTGTCCAGAGAAAATAAGTAATGCTGAGTGTTTAATATGCAAGACTACTAATTTCAAGGTTCTCCTCACTTTGTTGAATAAGTTGTTCTGATTTATCTAGCTGCCACAAGATCCTGCTGTTGTAATGCAAGTTGCCCTCCAGGTCTTTAATACATCATGGACCATGCAGTTCTAAAAGCCAAGAAAAGCACTGCTTTCAACTATTTCCCTACTAAATTATGCATTTATTGTAAATGCCTATAACTTTGGGGCAACTTGACAGAGTACTGTGGGTTTTCTCTATCACTGCGGCAAAGTTACATCTATCAATTATTACGTAAGAAAAATTTTCAATTCCTGTGTGTCTGTCAGACTCAAATTAAAAAGGTATCTCTTGACTACTACAGCTGCTGGTACTTCATATACTCAGGCATACTTAGAGAAGCACCTGAAAGAAATCCTTCCAGTGGCAACCTTCTTTTCTGGGTATGAAAGGACTATCTCTCCAGAAAGTACTCCTATATTCCCAGACTACTTATTTCGCAGGAAATAAAAAATGTAAGGTCCCAATCCCTTCCACTTAATGGCATATTTGTTGTACAACAATCACACCCGTGGTAAACAGCTTCTATCAAGAATAGCTCCAACTCCTCCCTAGAGAAGGAGGATGAAATAGGACAAGATGCCAAAAATCAACATGAGGCTCAAAAACTGGCACTAGGAAAAAGATTTCAAATATCCAATCCCTAGAAAGTATTCATAGGCACAGGACTCTTCTTGACAGATGGATAATTCCCTGAGTATGTGGCATATCTGACCTTTAGGAATCAAGCCTAGTGTGACTGATAAGACAAGTGTGAGGCTTAGAGGAAAGGTGACAAGAACAAAAGACATTTGACTTGTAATCTTTGTGGCTAGTTTAAGTGAATGAAAAAGGAATAAGATAAACAAGGTTGCAGCAATACAAGACTATCAGACAGAAAAAGAGGAAAAATAAGGAAAATGGAAACTCCATAGGCAGGGAAATTATTCAAACAGCATATCAGAAAATGCAGTTAAAATTGGACAGACCAAAGAATTACCTAGAAATTAATAACTTAAATATTAGATACAGCAGCAAATATTTTATGTCTTCTGAGTTTGTGATAGTAGATGGAAACCAACAAACTTAGACTTTTTAAGTTAATAAGTGAAAAGCTATTTTGGCCCTTTAGTCTGCCTGCAAAGATAGAAGAGACTGAAACAAATTCTGAAGGTAAAAAACAATTAAAATATATGCTGAATGAAAAAGGTGTGTACTGCATCCAACTATTACCACTTTTGCTAATTAATCTGATTTTTTAAATGAAGGAAATGCTATAGGTCCTATTTATCCGGACTTAATTAAAGCATCTTGCAGGGACATAAGGGAAATTATTAAACTAGAGAAAATTGGTAGTAGTAAAAATATTATAATGCCTATAAAAATGGTTTATAGAGAAGACAAGAGTACCAGTGAGGGAGAATGGATCTTTGGCGACCATATTTCACATTTTCATTAACAACTCAGCCATAATAGGTAGGAGCACGCTGGTGAAATCCAGTAATGGTGTAATACTGAGAAGTATCTCAAAGTGGCAAGGACTCTAGCATTGTCTTGGAAGAGCTGGAAGACTGAGAAATAGATGTAAGTATGTGTGGAAAATAACTACTTTTAAGTGCAAAGCCACAGCTTTCAGAAAAAATGTCAGTAATTTCAGCTAAGGATTGGGAGTTCATCCTATAAGATGAAAAAGAAAGAAAGAAACAGAACAGTTTATTTCAGCATGATCTAAAAGCCACCAATGTACTGTTGTTGAGAGAAATGCAATCCTAAGTAAGATGCCTGACACAAGGCACTTCCTTGGGAGTTAAGGAAATAATAACAGTTGTGCTGAAACATCATGTGAAACACAGCTCTGGCCAAGCACATTTGAGAAGTCAATTCAAACTGGAATATGCATAAGGAAGAATAACTAGAAAGGGCATCATAAGAATGAAAAGTTTCACTTCTGAAAAGAAAGGGAAACAATTTGGCTCATTCAGTGTAATGTATCTTACACCACAGCGGGGCAAGTACAGGAAACAAGGAAGAGAAAATGCAAGTTGTATAAAGTTGTCACAAGCACAGACGAGTAGCCTGCAAGGCTGGCATGATTAATACAGGCTCTGTTATCAGACAGCACAGGGTCTGTCATCTATTTGATTACCTTTGGGTTCCCAGCACAGATTATCAGGTGTTTGTAAGGAAGGAGCAGCTTCTCTCAAAGTGAGAAAAAATATCATGCTATAAGAGTGACAGACAATTTTCCACTCTCCTACTAGAGTCCACCTAAGCACAAAACCGCCTCTGCAGCAGCTTCATGATGAGGTTTCTATTCAGAAATCTATTCTCTCTCCAACTGTTCCCCCTCTTGTCCACTGCCTCCAGCTGCCGCTTGTAAATCCAGTAAGGATTGTTAAAAAGGTATCAAGATCAGAAAACCAAATTTTAATACTTGAGGTTTTAATACTTAATCCTTAAGGTTTACAAGGAAGTCAAACTAAAAAACTTCTGTGTTTTCTGACACAGGTAGATCTTGTTGGATTTTGTCCTGAAATAAGTGAATATATTCAACATATTGTGAGAAGCAGGTTAACTCAAAGAATGTCCTGAGAGGAATCAGCCTCATCGCTATACCTCATCCATATTGTGCCTTTGTTTTACTATTTATAATCTTGCATTCTCTTAAATGGCAGCTGTCAAAAGAAACCAAAACAATCATATGCCTGTTCACAATAGGCAAGTAAAGAAAATACTCAGCTCTGTGTGGGATTACTTCTGGTTAGATTCCACTAGAACATGCCACACACTGTAAAACCTTATAGTTACTAATTAGACAATCAAGAAGACAACTGAGAGTGCCATTCTCCAACCCAGATTACCAGGAAATAGACACCAGAACAGAAACAAAATGACACTTATCTCCAGAAACTGTGAATACAGCCTAACAACACATATAAAGGAAGACACGGACCCTCAGGGGGCATTCTAGCACACCCCTAAGGCTCTAGGCTGAGATCCAAAATTGCCCTTCAGGAATGACAGTGTCAGGAATCAGAGGGACTTTGGCATATTTGACCCAGTTTGGTGGCCCTCTCACTTGACCCTTTGCTGCTGCTGCTTTTGTAGTGCAATCCATTCAGTGCATTGGTGGGGGAATAAAATACCATCGGCCCACATGCCAGCAGACTACAGGGAAATTAAGGAACTAATTTTGAATCACCATGTTTACAAACAGTGGCCCAGTTTACAGAGCTCTTCAGGGAGCTGAACTTTTAATGACAGTTTTAAATACAGTGAAATAGGTTTCAGAAGGAAAAGCAATAGTTGTCCAGAGACTGTATGGTGTGGGTGGGAGCAAATGGCACTCCCATAAAGAACGGAGCAGCTGCTGCCAGTTTGGCATAGTTATGCAGTATTTAGCATATTTCACCCCTGAGGATGATTATCTTTCTGTCATGAGCATAAAACACAGATAACTCATGAGCCAGTTGAATCTCTTTCTCATAAGTGGTAGGGAGGTAATGCACTGATAACTCTTTGGAGGTTAAATATATTTATTCTATTGGAACTAGCTTTTATTATTATGGCATTTGAAAGGGGCAGATATCGTCTGAAATCCTGATTTTTCATTTCTCTGTCTGTTTGGGTTAAGCTTTTTATTATATCTGCATTATGCTTGCCACAGTAGAATAAAGGAGTAATCCAGAAAAGGCAGTGAAAAGAAACATTGGATAAGCATATACATTTTTTCATTAGACTTTATGGTGCAAGTGCATACACCTGTTTTCTTTGGGTTGCTGTGGGGATGAAAACCTGCCTAAAAAGGAGATCATTAATACAGACCATTATTAAGAACTCGGTGTTTTGTTCCTGTGGTAAAATGACAACAAGTAAGAAATTCTGAGGTGGAAGCCATGAAATGGTGCAGTTTCTCTAAATCCCTCAAAATCCTCGTTGTCTTCCTCCCCCCCCCATTTCATAGCAATGTAGATTTCTAAAAGGAGCAACAGAGACAGTTTACACTGTCGTGAGACTCTGCCCATCCCACACCGAGCAACACTAACAGCCCAGCAGGACCACTTCTAGGGTAAATAATTGCTTCAGGAGATACTTTATTTAGGAGATACTTGATTATTTAATGGAATTCTCAGAAGCCCTGGCCCCAAGTGATTTTTTTTCCTGGGAAATATGTGCAACTCTGAGCCAACCCTTCATTTGTTAAGCTAAAGCAACTTCTTTCAACAGAGGATTGGCAAGGTGCATCATCAGGGAATTAGGCTGTATCAGGGATGCCAGAGCCTTCATTTCAGACTCTTTGGCATAATCACAAGGTTAAGTTTAAAACAAATTCCAAGAGAAGCACCTATGCACTGCAACACCGCAGCTAAGGAAGACAGCTACAAGCACCAGTGGGACACTTTTCTGTTTACAGGTGATCCACTTCCAGTTTGGCTCCTACTTTGAATGGACTGTTCCCTTTTTCTTTAAGGAGAGACCAGGGGGTTTTAGACTCCTAAACTGGGCATCTGAGTTGGATGGGAAAGGTTAAAAAGGAATGTAGCTATAACCTGCCTATTCAGAAAGGTAGTCTTCGTGTCATCATAAGAAGGATCTATCCATTAATCATTCACAGTTCTTCGTTGTCAGCTTAATCTATAAATGCATTTTGAAAGAATAAAATAGAAATACAGAGGTCCTTTACTCATTGTATCTCCCACAACCTTCATAAGCTAAGTCGATTTGGCCCTTAATATAACTAACATGTTGAAAAAAAAAAAATTAAAAATCACCAGAATTATTTTTCACAGAAATTTCCTGACAGCTGCTTTTGGGTAGAGGGCAAAGAGACAGAACTCCACCTTCCCTTCTTTCCTTGTGCGTTATAAATGGCTTTATATAGAGCAACACACCAAAATTTTTAAAAGTAGATTACTTGTATGTTGAGCTGAAAAAAAACCTGCTTTAAATTCTGATAGAGACTGATTATTCTAACTGCTGAACAGCTTTTCCAACCACAAGGCTCAGAAAGATTCATCCATACAATGCACCACTGTCACTCAATCAAAGAAGTTTTATAATCCACTTTTGAAAGCAATAATTTCCTAAATTATGTGAAAAGATCAGTCTTTTTCCTCTCAGAGTTTATAAATTGTCCCTATTACAGCTTTTTTTTTTTTTTTTTCTGTTAAAAGACAGTTAACTTTATTATTGGGAAAGCAGGTTGAATGGTACCAGTGAAGGCAAGTAAAACAAAAGACATCTGAGAGATGTTCTGAATGCCTTGCTGCAGCAGTGGGGGCAAAGCACCTTCTCACCACCTACAGGCAGGTACTGCCTGAGAGGATATTCTCCAGAAAACAGGGATAATTTGCCATTTGGGACTCAGTTTTCATGATCAAGTATGTGTGCCACAGTAGCTCACATTTCTTTTTCTTTTTTGACAATTTTCATTAATAAGCACATAAATAGCAACCTCTCAGGAAATCTCAAAAAAAGAAAGAATCAAATAATTTATTTCATCAGTGCCTCTTCTTGTTTTATCCTTTGCTGCTTCTGTAACAGTTTTTAGCTAATCCACTGAAGGTTTGCACTGTTTTGTGATGCATAGTCTAGTACAGTTATTGCTGATAATAGAACAGGTCTGTATCTGGGAAATGGGGGTAGTAATCTTTCCTTTTTCTGCTTTTAGCCTGGTATTTGATGGCAAAGAACTCAAGGAAAAGGGTGTTTCTTACTATTTACATACATAGTAGTTGGGCATTTGTCTCATTTTAATGCTCTGTTCCTCTCTGCCATTTCAGAGAACTCTGATAGCCAAAGCTCTGTACATTTCTTTTTTTTTTCCCAGAGAGAATTTGTCAAGGCTCTTCATGACAAGACATTAATATTTATTTTTTTTATGAAGCTGCCAAAAGTACAAAGAACAAAACCAACCCGTCAACCCCCTCACAAAACTCTGCATTCAAATTCAGTTAAAAGAAAATCTACAGAAATATACTTTCAATTATTTTAGGCAATGTATCTCGTTGTTTTCAGTAACTGGACCCCACCAGTGTAACATCAGGAGGTGAGCAGGGCTACTTTACAACACTTATATAGGCTCGGCACGTGATGCTTGCAAGACTCTTCAAGGCATGAGTCAAAGGAAAAGAGGGTGGATAAGAGGAATAATAGGTTAGCACTCCAGTGGGGCAAGAAGCAGCACTGGAAAGGGGAAATGTGCAACAGCTTAAAGTTTCTACCTGTCTCAGGTGACAAGAAAATTGTCTAACTTCTAATGTAGCAGACATTTAAAGATATCTATCGTGTTCATGGTACCACTCTTGGGAATCATGAGGCTTGCACACAGTTTTAAAAAAACAAAAGAGAAAAATTTTTACAATTTTTATTTCCATTTTCTCCAGGAAATATTTTCTTTGACTGAAATATTTTTATTTATTAATCAAATATTTAAATATCAAAGTGAATTGGCAGGACATGTCACAGAGTCCCAAGGTTCGTTCCTTATCTATAGTCCAGACTCATTGGTCAGATCACTTTGCTCCAGCCAAGATACGGAGGTGTTTCACAAAAAGTCTTCAACCACAAGCACAGATAAGAGAGATGTAATCTAGCAAAGGAGCTTCATCCTGAGATGGGAAACAGCACTTGCAGGAGGCAGGATGATAACTCACCACACAAGGTTCAAGGCTGAATTCAGTGTTGAATGTTAATGTGTTAAATGAAACATTTCTAAACATTCTGTGCAATGCTTATTTCAGTACTGTTTGAGTTTCTTAAAAAACTTATTAAGAATGCAAAAAAACCCTAAAAAACAACTTTAAAAAACCCCAAAAACTTGCCTACAGACCGAAAAATTCTGATATATATAATGGCCTTTTCACTTAATAAAATTCCTTGCCTCTCAACTTCTGAGGATTTGAACACGTATTTTAAGGCTGGTTTAAGACTGAAGATTGTCCTCTTAATTGTGTGCAGATTGTGTATTATTCCAGTTCCTATGAGATGGAAACCATTATCAAATCCTATTTTCTTCATTTACTTACAGCAGTAGAGCTTTCCTACATTCTACTGCACTGGCTGAATCAGGACAGCAGACACCAGAGAAAATTTTTTACTTAACCTCTGAATTTTTGTACCTCTAGATATTTACTTTGCTCTAACTCAAACTATTTTGAGCTTTCTCGACACACAAAACTCATAAAGAATTCAGGATAGACTTTCACAACTCCTAAAGTTTCTTTTGATATTTACGACTTACTGTGTTACAAAAACTGTGAGTGAACCACTTTTTCTACATAAATTCCTGTGTTACCAGGGCAAAAGTAAAGGTGGGTAAATAAACTGAGGCATTTGAAAAATTCGGAAGATTTTTCTCATTTTAACTGAAGAAATTACTTCTGATAAAATAATGCTGATGAATCATAGAAAGGTGGGATTATACCATGGTAGGGTCAAACAATACTTAAGCTATTCCCCAAAACCATTTCCTATCATTTTCAGAGCATTTCAGTGATGAATATTTCAGAAACTCTTAAGCACAGAAACCAAATCACCACACCATCCCCTACATATTTAGTGTCCTTCACATTCAGCAGTACTTATGCATCAAATTAGATTAGCAGCAAACTACCCATTTCACTACCATCTTCTGCATTCAGCCCTCTTTGGGGCAGCTGGGGTTTTTCTTTGTGATCCTATGCATTGGAAAGGATTATGAGAACATGAGGAATCTATTGTGTTTGGTGGGTCCAGACTAAAGAAGCACACTCAGCAATTGCCAGACAAGTAAAACTTTTTACTTTGACCCAGGGTTAATTTCCTGAACCATAACTTTCCTTACTTTCAACCTCCAAAGCTGGTACCAGCAAGATGTAAGTTCAGCTGCAAAAATCCAGTAAATTAGTCCTCATCTAATTCTAGACAAGCTGATGTTCCTCAGCAGTAGCACAACCTCTTCCTCTCTCTCCCTCTTTCTCTTGCATAAAGACTATGGGTTGTCTACACAGGGACCATACTGAACATGAATATAAAGTGCTATTAGATCAGAATAGCTTCTCTGATTTGGAAGTGAATCAAACAAAAGCAAATTAAGGCAGGTTTCTCGGTTTTTTTTCCAAAATGAGAGAGGCTTTGCATGACTTTAATGTGGTTTAATTAATCCAATTTGCATCAATTAGCCTGGATTAATTTCCTGGAGAAGACAAGCACAAAATTCAGATTTCACTAAATCAGCATTTGTACTAGCAAAAGAAAAGTAGCTGATTTTAAGTATATATATAGACTATGATGGTAATCCCAGTAACATTCATTATGACTGCTCACATACCTGAAGAAAGACAATCTAAAGTGCTTACATAAAGCAAAAGCACGAGAGGATAAAAAAAAGGATTTTCACAATGGGTAGTCTAAAGGACCATAAAATAGAATTGCCATCAGAGAAATGAAATATCAATATTGCTTTGTAAAGTAAGTGTTTCTTTATGGCAAGATGGATCGGTTCCATTAACGTATGAATAGGTTTTCATAACATTACACCATTTAAATAGAAACAGTCAAACCAGTGGAACTTATACTCTCTCTCTTTCAAAGCTGATCCACATTGCTTCAATTTGCATCCTCTGTCAGTTCATGTGCAGATATTCCCTTTCACACCCAAGCTGGCTGGTCAGAGCAGTACTTGTTCCAGTTGGAGGTTACCTTCTCCCAGAGAACGTGGGACGTGACAGAAATTGGGGGGTGTCTACTTTAAAGATGCTTAGTCTGCTTGAGGCAAATTTGGCCTTTAATGGAAACACTTAAATCACCCAACTAGTGCAAGTCATTTTGCCCAAAAGCAGATTAAGGCATATTTCCACAAACGTCCTACCAGGAAAAAGATAAAAGAATCTTTGGGCAGAAACCTTTCTACTATCCCCATGGGACCCAGAAAACCACAGTCAGACAGGGCTAAACATGTGCATGGAAGGAACACCAGGTTGAGACTTCTGAGGCAGTGGATGATAAAGGGCAAGAGGTAGCAAGACAAGAATCACGCTGACATCATTTTTGCTGTGTCTCATCCTAGCTGTGCTCAGAAAGATCACAGCTCCCTCCTACTACTGGACTGCCTTATCACTGACCTGTGTTAGAGAACAGAAAATTTTGCCAGACCTACCAGTCTATGGCATAATAGCCTTTTCCAGTCCAGGTCACCCTGACTGAATCAAATTACACCAACAGAACTCAGCAGTAACTGGAGGTTAATCAGTGGAGTCTGGAGGGAATAATGTCTTCACGTGGCCAGCGCCAGTGAAACAGGATGCCAGACCACAGCCGAGCCAAGAAAGGGTAAGCCAGAAATCAGCATAAAAATCAGACAAAGGGTTGCACAAGTGTTTCTGGTTTGTCCAAGAAACATCCACAGAAACTACCTAATTACAGACAAAGCATGCAAAACAAACCTATTTAAAAAGGCGTAGTGCAGAATGATATATGTTTTAGTGAACCTAGACAGACCTGCTACTTCCAACTGCTTCTCTACTTCTGTCTTTTTGTCTCCCACAGTGTGGGCAAGAGCTTCTGCCAGTTGTTTCTCTGGTGGCCAAAAAACATCTGCCTTTTTGTCCCCTCACCATTTCACTAAGCCTGACTCTGAGGCAAATAGCTCTAGTACTAGCTAAAGCCAGAAATAGTGCCTTCTGTGTTTTTCCTCCTGGGGTTTTCCCAAAACAGAACAGCAGCTCCAGAAGAAGATAAGCAGTGAGAAGGGCAGCACTTTAAGCAAAAGGAAACATTCTTCCAGCTCGTAATACTTGACGAGTTTCTGCTAGTACAAAGGATTTGTCTTTTCCATATCAGTCCCCTTTAACCACAAGGCAAATATCAACCAGCAACAAAATGAGAGAAAGAGCAAGTTGAAGATGCTAAAGAGTCTGTGGAGGGAGGAAAGACAAACTCCCGAGAGCTGAGGACAGCATTTCCAGCATGATTAATACATGCATGGTCTTGAATTTAAGCACTAATGGCATGCAATGAAATTGAGCTGTCTAGGGAAATCAAGCAGGACACAGTTTGCAACACCACAGCCTTCCTCCAGAGTTTAATTTTCGTGTTTACCACTAACAAAATTCTTTCTCCAGGTCTCAGCACTTTACCTTGGTTTTCTCACACAGTTACTCTTGCAGCTCAGGTGAGACAAATCATTTTGAAATTCATCCAGGGACCTGCTTACTGAATGTGGGTGTAGCTCTACAGAAATTCCACAGTTACTTCAGCTTTCACAAACAGAAGGTGACAGAGGGTAAGTCAGAAGCATCTTTTACTGTTTTGCTACGCCCTGCAAATATGGGCTGTGCTTTTTTTCCTGCCTGACCTCTGCAGTTCAGCTCTTGGGAAGAGCCAAAATTTCAGAAAAGCATTGTGGTTTATGCAGCATTCCTTGTTTGCATGTAGAAGTTTTAAATTTTCTACATTTATTCATGAGGGGGAGGTTGTCATTCCAAAAGACAAAGCTCCTTCCCTCGAATAAACAAAAATTGGAGGGTTGGTTGTTTTGTTTTTTTTTTTTTTGCTATCAAGTAGCAAAACCACTTAGCAGAACACTCACCTAAACCTCTCAAGGTTTAAGTGAACAGTCACTTAAACCTCTTAAGGTATCACCATTTACACACAGTTCCAATTTATTTCCTTCATGAGCTAGTTGGTGCTTAATAGAATTTGACACTCCTAAATGCTCTGCTGAAACACTATCAAGGTACAGAACTAATAAAGATAATTACCCTTGCAGAGTGGAAAGTACTTCTGAATGGACTCATTGAACCAGACTATATCTGTTGCAGAAGAGTTTTTTGAAACACAAACAAAATTGTGACAGAAAGCAGGCTATTAGAAAAAAAACACAGCATAATCCCTTGTAATTTACACCTTCCACATCATAATTTAGTCCAGGAGTTGAAAATGCAGTATTGAGTATGATTCAAATAGTTACAAAAGTTTAAATATAACAGGCCATGTATCCCTACATAGGAAAAGAAAGGAGGAAAAAAAAAGAGTGTATCAATTTCCTTTCTAAACAGCTCTAAATGAGAGAAAAGTACCTATCAGTGTTTTGCACGTTGTCCTGGCACATCAGAGAAAACTCCCATGGGCTGATTTGCAAGCTATTAAAAATGACCTTTGTTAGTCACATAATGCAAAGAGATGCCATCACCTGCCCACCAATTCCTGTCAGGATTGAACCCATTCGTTCCTCCTACCTCCCTGACAGGTTGTGTTTTTCTTCTAACAGCAACCACTAAACATGACTGATGTCCTCACCCTCCTTGCTTTGTCACTCATCCTCTGCCTGAACTGAAGTTTGCCACATGGGAGGAGCAAGCCCAGCCTGGTGACTGGTACATTTAATATATGTGGTGGTCAAAAGACCTGCAGCTGGCATGAGCTGTTTTAACCTCACAAAGTTAATGGAACTAAAACATTTTCAATGCCAGCTGACAACTGACCCATCTTCTCTGTAATTATTCAGAGCAGCCAGATTTGTAAAGAGAGGTAAACTATTTTGCTGTACTAGCTGACTGACTTGGATAAATTCGACAAGTTTTTAGGCTTCTTCAGGTTTCTGTCTGACTTTACTGCTGTGCCCCACCCCAAACTGAGGTGATTGCAATCACATCTCTTTCTCTCGTCCTCAGTGAATTCCAGCTCACCCAATTGCAAATACAACTTGCACCTCAGTTAGGGATAACTTCTGGGTAAACAGATCAGATCATTTTCTGAACCTGAAAGCACATCTGCTTTTCCCAGTTATATATACCACTCTAAAATAAGTCTTAAAACTATTGTCTCTCTAGCAACATTTAGCAATCATGGCTGTCACATTATCACCAGGAGAGAAAATTTCTGTTTATGCTCTTACAATGTTAACTAATTTATGTTTCAGGCTGCAGATCCATCTTTGGCAAGGAAAGAAGGAGACTGACCCTGCAATTAACAAACTAGTGTTTCTCTGAAATATGAGAGACATTGAGAATGTAAAACTAATCGCTAAAAAAAAAACCCAAAAAAAAAGAAAAAAAAACCCCAAAAACAACAAAACATCCCAAAAAAATGTTTATATTTAACAAGCTGTGATTTTGAACTGCACTGGTCTATGTTGATATCCGTCGCGGAAGGGATGACTCGGACCACTCAATATGAGTTACCAGCAAGCTCCCTTTATTGATCACCCAGCAATATCTTTTATAGCGTGCTTAACAAGCTCATGCATATTCTGTAATCTAGGCATAGGATTGGTTTCTGCCTTAACTGTCAGCCCCACCCGTTGTTTCTCATTTCTCGTGCCAACTTTCTCCTCTCACTCCCGACTTCCGCATTCTTTAGCAGTAGCAAGCATCCCGTTATCGTACACCTCCCACCTCAAGGACAGTGTGTCCTTGTCGGTTTGCACGTACGCCTTGCTTGCTTCAGACCCTCCTGTACCAGCTGTGCTATGTCTGCATGGCCCTTCTCGGCCAGCCAGACTCCAACAGATATCCAAATTGACTTAGCTAGTCCTTGTGGATGAGGTTTACACAATTTCTGTTAAGGTACCTAACTTGCAGCTGTACTGAGCAGAATCACATCCCCCAGACCTGCTGGCTGCACTCTTGCCAGTGCAGCCTGGTATGTGCCAGGCCCTGTTGGCCTCCTCACCTGCACTCATGGCTCGTGTTCAATTCTCCCACCAGAAACCCATTTTCCTTCGAAGCTTCTTCCTGTTGCAGCTGGCTCATGGCCTCTGCTGTAGCATGGGATTATTTTGTCCCAGGTCAGGATTTTCTTGTCTTGAACTTCATGGGGCTTCTGTCACCCCATCTCTCCAGCCTGTCCATTTCCCCTGAATAGCACTCTCCCTGCCAAAATATTGACTCCTCCCACCAACCTGGTATTCTCCACAAACTTAATGGAAGTCCACTCTCTCCCATCATCCAGATTATTAATAAAAACACTCAATACTATTGGCCCCAATACTGATCTCTGAGGGACAGCACTGGCAACAAACTGCCAGCTGGGACTTCGTGTTGCTGCTGATAGTTCAGCCAATTTTCTACCCACCTCATTATCTGCTTATCTACTCTACATATCATCAGTTTGGCTGTTTGGAGATTAGCAGATCACATAAAAAGACCTTCTAAAATCAAGGTATACAGAATCCATGGATCTTGTCTTATCTACAGAGCCATTCCTTCATCACAGAAGATTATCAGCTTGGTCCTGTATAATCTGTACTTGTAAATCCATTCTTCCTATCCCCAGTCAGCTTTCTCCCTTTCATACAGCTGGAACTGGCTTCCAGTAAGGATTTACTCCGTGACCATCACAGGACTAGGACAAAGATGACTGGCCTTTAGTTTCCTGCATCTTGCCCCTTGTCCTTCTTGAAGACAAGTGTGGTGCCTGTTTTCTCTTGTTTGTTTGTTTGTTTTAACCCTTCTTAGTTGCCATCACCTTTTAAAGATGTTAGAGAGTGGCCCTAAAATTATTTTGGTGAGCTCCCCAAATGCATTTTTATCTGGTCCCATAGACTTGTTTACACTCAATTAGTTGAAGCACTCCTTATTTTGCCTTCTTGTAGTGTGGATAAAGCTTCACTTAGGCCCTGCTAATAAACCCAGGAACCTTAAAGGCCAGTGGACAGAACAAAAAAGCGAAAAAAAATCAAGTCAAGGATTGAGCATCCTTTGCCTGTCTTTTGTCATTATGTACCCTGGTCAATTGAGTAGCAGGTTCACACCTTACTTAGCTTTTCTTTTGGTACAAAAGTACTGGAGAATTTTTTGTCATCCTTTACAATACTTGCTAGTTTCACCTCCAGCAAATCTTATTCCATCAGATTACATTGGGGATTTTCTGTATTTTGAGATTAAAGGATACATGAGCACGCATGTGTGCTTGTATCAGTGTGTGATTCTGTTAGTTCAAGAAAGGAAAGATTTTCTTTCTTTTTCATAGATAGTTAAGGAAAGCTCTTCCATCTGCCCACTCATATTAGACCTTGTTGGTTCTCTCTGTGGTTGTTCAGATTCCTCTTTGGCCAGCCCAGTAGAAAGGTGAAAATGGAAAGAAAAACTCCCTCAAGAGATGTAGAAAGGGTGGCTGCCTTCAAACAACGTATATCACCATTGTGTACAATAGGGAATCAAAAAACTACCACTTATTTCTTCATTTAAATGATCTGTTCACTTTTCTTAATATTAGTTTTTTTTTCTTTTACAGTAGGAAAAATCTGAAGAAATAAGACAATAATGCAATGTGCCCCTGCTACACACACGTACACTTCACATCAATGCTTGAAGTCCTGCATTTTCCAAAGCTATTAAGTAGAAGCCTGAAACTGTAGTCAGTCTTGCATAAAGAGTTAGAAATGGTTTACTCTTTTTAAAATCAATTTACCACTGTGCTCACCATGGTCTCTGGTGAAAGACATTAGGCCAGCCTCAGAAAAGGTTATCGAATCATTGTTTCTCCAACAATGGTTTTCAATTACAAACAAAGTGAGGGCTCCATTTTGCAAATCCTTTCTTGTGGCCTGTACCCACATGCACTAGTACACAAAGAGGGTGAATGGAAGGGATTACCAAATAATGCATGAGGTCCTGTCGACTTCACAGGGGTCAGGCACTTGACTTAACTTTCAGGTTTCCAGGCTATGACCTTCAGCAAGCAGAAGGAAAAGACCTAGAATTGGATCTGTGTGACTAAAATAAAGCAACGAATGAGTCAAATTGTATTGTAGTCTTAAGAGTGTTTAGGAAAGAACACTTCACACTGTTCAATGGATTTTCTTAGAAGAATTGCCTCACTGGCTTTCTTGAAAATGAAGAGTAACCACATGGTTTGTATAGCTGGGGGTAAAAAAGCCCGTTTGACAGCCGAAGCGTAGTCTCATGTTCATTATTATTGTATCATATTCTTCTAGTGCCTAGAAGGTGCATGGCCCTTTACAGAGAAGTGAAAACAACACTGAAAGATGCAGAGGGTCTAAATTAAACTTCCACAACAGATAGGAGCACAAAAAATCTATTGCAAATACTGTTACTTAGGCAGGTTTGTGTGCCTCAGAAAGTAATAAAGGGGAATAAGCACAGTCCTGATCTGTTTGCCAGAGATATCTGCACAAGAAATAGGCAAACTGTGGAAAAAATTTGTTCCTGGGAGACAAGGGGCACTTCATGACAGATAATATATAGCATCAGGGTAAGACCATCCTTGCCCATGGCAGTGGGGTTGAAACTTCATGATCTTTAAGGTCACTTCTAACACAAACCATCATACGATGCTATGATAAGTCTTTTGATGAGGCATTCATATATAAGGAGTGTTAAGGAAACTTCCCTGTCTGACCATTCAGGAGGCACTCTGGCAGTCACATTTCCACCACAGGATACTTTCACTGCTAAGACTGAAGCCCCTTTGCAGTGGGTGGCTCCAGTGAACTGATGGGTGCCCCACTTGCCTTGCTACACACCCCACTCTCACGGCAGTCAGACCAGGCTTCCTTACTGGTTTGACCCCAGGCTTTCCATAGCAAAGCAAAAAACCCTTGGATCCACAAAGCCGTTTATTCACGGCCCAATAAAACAGCATCAGCTCAAGCGGTCTATTCATGCAAAGTCTGAAGTATTCCTGCTGAGTCAGTGGCTCCTGCCATGTCCCTGACTGTCCCATCCCCTGGCTGGTGACACAGGTCCCCGTGCCATTTGCTGTGCAAAGAGACAGCAGCTCAGTCTGCAGCTTGTACATCTAGCTGCCTGCACTAAATGTATTCCTCAAAGAGGAGAAAAGTCAAAGCAGGAACTACCAGCAAGGGAGTTTTAGCAAGGTATTACCCAAGTGTCAGGGCTGGAGGGCACGGGGAGACACTAAAGATCACGTAACAGCAGTAAAGGACCATAGGAACAAGATGTAAAACCTTCAGAACCTTATCTCTACCAGAGTTTATGATATTAGTAAAGGTTTGTTAGGCAAGACCCTTCCTTTTAGACAAAAAAAGAGCTACACAGCACAGGAACACACATCCCCTGACAGACAGCAGAGGCAACAACCAGCGAGGCAGGTCTGGAGGACTCCTGAAGCCTTTAACCCAAATAATGGAATGTATCAGCTAAAAGAGGAGAGGTATGCAGCACTATTCCCTTCCTGAGTGAACAGCAGGTATTGAAAACAAGCCTAAGAAGGGAGTGTCACACTGAGAGAAGTTTTGTTCCTTCAAAAGGCAAAGGAACTATAGCACAGATTAGACACTGAGTCTGACAGAAATGCCCCTCAAACAAAAAACACCACACAAACTGTGTTCTCAGTCTCACATACTGCAAGGGCAGATATGCAAAAAGAAGGAAAAGAAAGAACAATGTGTGATGCAGGGGGGTGTGGAGTGGCTGAAATTGCCACGTTAACCCAAAAGCATCCCCTGCAAGGGATGCCCTGGGGGTGCAGCTCGGCACCTCGCAGGCCGACTTCCAGCACCCGTGCCGATGG
>VZRR01013562.1:164086-186729 GCA_013398015.1 Oreocharis arfaki | reverse complement strand
TCAGGTGAGGCCCCTGATTTGCAAAGGGCAGTTCATCTTCATGGAGAGGGATCCCCACCAGGCACGACGAAAGTGGGTCACTGACACTGCCCACAGACAGGCACATGTGGTCCTGCTGGAGTGCTTTTGCCAGTGTGACCCACATATTGGTCTTTGGCTGCGGGACAATCCACGCGGTGACTTCTGATGGTAACAGGATCCAGGAGGTCAGGAGAAAGCAGGTAATTACAGGCATAGTGATATGGATAGTCTTTTTTTTCTGTGGGATTTCAAGCAACTGGGGGATTTGGTGGCTTTTTGCAGTATTTGACCTAAGCATGGAAGTGAAAAAAATATAGGATGCCATGACTCATGTAGCCACGAATATGTTATAAGGGGGGTACTTTCATTAGCAGAAATTGAATCTAGAGCTTTCCTCAGAGACTGGTTAGATGGAAGAAAAAAATGTCATAAAATACTTTAATAAACAAATTCATAGTGAAATTATATTGTTCCATCCCTCTATGGAGTGTATTAACTTCAAGCCCATTCCAGGGGCAACGGGGAGGTTCATTTCAACATCTCATCAGTCTTACAGAATAATGAAATCAGTCCAAAAACTTCCACTGGTAATTAAAACAGAGGGTAGAGGGGAAAAGAAAAGAAAAAAAAAGGAGTTGGAGGACAGAAAGTCTTGAAACTGTAAGATGTTAAACAAATAGATGCATCTTACACGTTGTTAGGATTCTACTGGATGTTGTCTGCATGGTTTAATTAACAATAACTATCCACCCTCTGTTTTGCTGCTAATGTAATCTCAAAAGCTCTACACTAATTCCACTTGCAGATTTTATGGTAACATTTAAATTCAAATACTCTGAGTACACTTAACTACACATTCAATGCAGATTTAATAAGGTGGTTATAGGTTCATTAAGTAGCAATTGATTATTAACTCTTCGCTGGCATATAGATGTGAATATTTGGTAATGAATGGTGTATTCTAGAAAAGACAATCTGCCCAATAAGTTAACTTCTTAGGTGGCTCCTTAACTCATCAGGCTAAACCATTTTGTGCATTTAGTAGTGAAGATAGGGTCAAAGCTGTGGTAAAATGCCCATCATCTTCACTACAAGCAATATGTTTTATAATATGATGGTTTTGTAGCATATAGTGGCAAGTGGATTTGTCCTGACTAGGAAAATGGTTGCTACATTAAAATATATTGGTAGTTATAAAATTACTCTTTTTTTACCCTTTTACTGATGTTGTGATCATAGCTGGAAAGACCGTCTCTAATTCACATGCTTCAAAAAGTGGTTCAGGAAGCATAAATCGGATGGAAAGACAATAGAACATGTCTAATAGCACAACTCAGCCCCCAGCAGACAAAAGCAGTGCTCTGCCCACGCTCATCTGCTCAGCTCAGGGTGGGTTCCACACTTAGTGGCAAATGACAGGGGAAGCACTTGTGTAAGATCAGGATGATACTAAGGTACACTCAGAAGTGGGGCCCATTATGCAAAGTGTATTACTGCCCATCAACTTCTCATGTTATCTGCAATTCAAAAAGAGCCCAAAAACTTGTTCACTTTCTCCTTAATTCTTAATAATCCTTTACATGTCTTTGGACTTCTTTACTATTGCCACTGAACTGGGAAGCACCACTTATAATGTCTGTGCTCAATATTTTTCATGAAGAAGGTTTGGAGAATCCCAGTTTCATTATTCAGACTCAACAACACTTCAGGTAACTGCTTCACTGTTGTGTGATACTAAAGTTTACCAAGCTCCAAGGCTGATTAAACCAATTTTAACCCAAACTGGAAAAATTTTAAGAGCATTACCCCTATCAGAAAAAGCATTCACCAGTAACCCAACCTTTTAATAAGCGTAACCAAACAAGATATTTACATAGCAAGTAGGTGGTACTCTTTAGCATTTCACCTTACAGATAACACTGCATGCTTGAAAGAAGCTTATTACCAGTGTCCACTGTGCTCTGCAGCTGCGTAGATAATACTATTTCTTGAATCTTGCTTCAAGAACTGAATAACAAAGAAGAAAACAAACAAAAGCCAATTTTACTATAAAGAACATGCAATAACTCTCAAACCCTACTGTATATTCCCCAGGCCTGACATGTTCAGAGACAGCTGAGGTGCACGTAGAGTTTCTACCAAGTAATTGAACGGCTCTCCTCTACATTTCCTAAGAACAAACCCTATTGATTACTGGTTTAGCTAGCACAGAACCAATTTATTTCATCCCATTTCGTGAAAACAGAAACAAAAGCCTTCCTCTTACCCAGGTGAAGAGGTGCACAGGACAGGAACTTCACAGCTTCATCCTCATAACCTGCTTGCTCCAGTCCACAGATCTGAAGTCAGGCTGTATCGCACTACTAATGGAATAATCAGGCCCCTTACACCTAATAAAGTACGACTTTATTAACTTAATTCAAGTAATTCCCTTGTGCATGTGCAATTCTTGAGCTCAGTTATAATGACTTTAATGAAGAAAGCAAATCTTTTGCTAGTTAAATGCCAAACGTGCTTTCTCCTTAAAGTTTTTCCTCTACTTTCATTAGCAAGCTCCCTTTCCAAATAGCTGTGTGCATGTAAACAGTGAACTCGGATCCGCGTATCCAATTAAACCACCTCATACAATCACAGCATGCCTTGGGATCAGCAGTTCAGACATGTTTTTTGAGATTAGTGGTATAAAGCCTAGTTTCTTCCTCTGAAACTGAAGAAAAGATCGTTTTACATTCCAGATAAATTAACTTATTGCCAGAATATCCTTCTTAATTGTTCCAATGATAACAAGCAGGACAGACATCCTAATATGCTAAGAGACTCTGCAAAAATATAAGCCATTCTTTGCATTGTACTTACTAGGCTTACTAAACTATAGAACACTTGTTAGCTCCTAAATATTAATTGGAGGAAAGGCTCTGGAAGTAATCATGAAATTTGGGATCTTGATCCAGACCTAAGTTTCATGGCTAGCTCCAGTTAAAACTGTGGGTTAAACTAAAAGTGTCATCCCCTGCATTAACAGTCAGCAAGTTTTCTGTATCCCAATGAAAGCAATTTTTTTTTTTAAAAAAAAAGCTTTTTTTATTAACAGAAAAAAAGGCACCCAAACACAACAACAAAGAAAAGAAATAACCAGCCACCATTTCAAATATATTTTATCCAAATGGATGTCCTAAATTTAACCATGCTTGATGAAAGAAGCCATTATTCTTTTAGTATCCTTTCTTTTTGGAGATAAAATCTGTTTTCTAGCTGATCTGACAAAGAAAGAAGACTGAAAACACCCTTACTTTGTTGCTAGCTTTATCTCATGCTTTGTGGATACACGGTTAACACCCCAAAAACTTCTTTGTGTCACACTTCAATAAACTCGACATCTGTAATAAAGCTTAAATTATATTTTACTTTTATAAAAATATTTTTTTTCTCTCTGGATCACATCAGCCAAACTCATAAATTAGCACAGCCAATATGTCTACTCTGCTATATACAGTAAATGGAATTGATAAACACTCACCTGTCACATTTGTACATTTCTGCTAATGACAAGACACACACTGCTTACTGAGTATCTCAAAGAACAGGACTTAAACACATAAAGAAACCTCCTATTTATTGGCTTTAGGTATTAGATTAAATGAAAACCCTTCAGAAATCACTTTTCGGCCTGATATTTTACAGTAGCTCATCTGAACTCCAGAGGCCACCTTCTCAGCTCATATGAATCACCACTGTTTCACTGTCATCAGCTGAGCTTAACAAACATGCAGAAGTTGAGGAGCTCACCCCAGGGGCTGCTGTGCTATCAATTAGGCTGCATATTAGCAATGTGAAATAAGAATAGGAGGGCTTGACTTCACTTTTCTCCATATTTGTCTCAAAGTTGAAAAGGTGTTTGAAAGGCCTCATCTTGTTTATGAGCGGATTTGATTAGAATCATAAAATGGCTTGGATTGAAATGGACCGTCAAAATCTACTTCTAACCCCCTGGCCTATTCTGTAATATCTAATCTAAACCTAACTTCTTTCAGTTTGAACCCATTCCCCCTTGTCTTGTCTTTACGTGGTCTTGTAAAAAGTCCCTCTTCATCTTTCCTATAGGCTCTTCAGGTTTTGGAAGGCTGCAATTAGGTCACCGCTTGGCCTTTTTTTTTTCCAGGCATAGAAAACCCAATTCCCTCAGCCTTTCCTTGTAAGAGAGAGCTCCATCCCTCTAATCATCTTGGTGGCCCAACTCTGGACTCATTCCAACAGGCCAAAGCTCCTCCTGGGCTGGGGACCCCAGAGTTGGATGCAGGTGGCAAAGCTGACCACGCTGCTTTGGATGCAGCCCAGGACACATTTGGCTCTCTGGGCTGTCAGTTCACATTGCCAGCTCATGTCCAGCCTCTTATCCACCAGCACCTCCAAGTCCTTCTTGACAGTTTCAAGACTTCTTTAACTATTGGGTGCCCTTGAGCAATAAGAATGAACTTCCATTTAAAATGAGTTTAATAAATAAGCAAAGACAATTTTTTTAAAAAAACATCACCTTTCCTTTTGATCAGAGTGAATGTTTTTTCTTCCCCCCACACAGGATTTCTTCCCTTCTGTACCATCAACAAGTTTAGAGTTTAGTCTTCCACAAACCCACCACGCTAAGACTGAGATTTCAGTACCAAAGTGTTTAGTGGGACTGGCAAAACGAGTGACATCCGTCAGAGAGGGGTGTTTAAAGGTATGGTGGTGAGTGTTAAAGATCCCACTGACATCCATTTGGATGATCTGCCTAATTTTGTAAATAGGCTCATCACTCACAAGTAAAGCAAATGTTCCAACTGCATGCCAGCATTTGCACAGCACTGCCTCAGCCTACAGTACTTTACACGATGCTGAAAGAAATATGTCGTGTCTGCAAAACACGGCAATCAAAAATGCAGGATTTAACTTAGCTCCCTAGTGTGCATGTGCTGCAACATGGCTTTTATTTACCTGATTCCCCTCTCCTGAAACTCTCTAGTAGGGAAATCATTAAGGGAACAACACATGTGAGTAAGAGGGTCCCTGACTTGTTTTATTCAGAAGCTGGATATGCCTAGGGCAACTGTTCTGCACCAAAAGTTCATATGCAGTAGAAGCAGTTCTAATGATCATTTCTAATGCAAAATCTATTTGCATTGTTTTAAGGAAATGAATGAAATGTGATCATGAGAGAGCTTTCCAACAGAAACGGTGAAAAGGATTGCACAGAGAACCAATGAAACTTGAAATTCGGCACACTTCCTTGATCACACAAACTCAGAAAGATGAGTCCATCACCAGAACAAGTGCAGCAAAAGTCTTCTAGTATAATCAGAGGAACAAGGAATCCCTTTTGTAACATAAGAAAACTAAAAAACTTGGTTAACCCAGTCTAAGGCTAAGGGGCATATGGTTGCTGCCTATGAATGTATCAGAGAGTCAGAGAAAGAATAGTAGGGAATGAAAAGAATCAAAATGAGTACATTTGTACAAGAACTAATAGGTATAAAATTGCCAAAATAGGTTTGGACTGAGGACTGTAGGAATTCGTCCAGCCTCCTGAGCTATGAGATCCTTAAATAGTTACAAAGGCAGAATAATGAACCACTTTCTAAAATGGAGCTTGAGAGGTTTCTGTGTAACGTTAGACTACAGAGCAGACTGTGAGGCTCTGAAAATCACCACTTGGGCACCTAAATGGGGTTGCTCATAGCCATAGAAGGTTTCTGGGGGTAGCTGAAAAGTCAACTTCTTTTCCTCACTCATCTTAGAGATCTCTTCCATTTTTACTCTCAGATTGCTTTGTGTTCCAAACTTGCAAGAAATAGACAAAGTTACACATTAGTGGCACACCTGTATTTGCGTGCTCTTGAACCGAGGACAATACAAGAACAGGTGAAGATGCAAATGCAAAAGATAGTCAGAGATCACAGTCAAAGGAAGCTTGCTGACACTGCAACATTCGGAATTCAAGAACGGATCAAAGCCATCAGCCTCTGGAAGGAAATCATACTGCTAATGTTCCCATTCAATCAGACAATGGACGTATTTCTAGCTCAATTTGTTAAGTTTGAGTAAGAAGAAAAATAACAAGAACTAATGTTCCTGAACTAGCGAAATTATGCCTAAACTTCTCTGAAGAGGCACACTGTGGGGAAAAATAAAACCACAATCCTTGCTCTGGATGCTCATTCCAGCCATCCTTATAAAGTCTTCACATTCCTCCTGACCTTTAAAGAAACATTTTTCACAGGAGAAAGGAGTCAGGCTTTCCACAGCAATGGGTTCTACTAAGAAAACAGTGGGCAGAAGGCCCTCAGGGGAAGCCCTCTGCAAGAACGAAGCAACACCTTCCCTGACGGGACAAAGAAGCCCTGGAATCTTCTACAGCATGGCTTAAGCCCCAGGAATATTCTATAGCATGGTTAAATTGGTGTGTTGCCTCCTAAGTACAACAGCCACTTGATTTAAGCTGTAGCTTCTCTCAAGTTATTTGAATTGAGAGAATGTTGAGTAAGGATGATGCTACCACAAGCACGGTGGGTAACAGGGCAGAAGGGGCCCTCTGTGCCACACAGTTATCTTGGATGCAGAGCCATTCACTTTCAGCACACTTAGAGGAAGACAGATAAAGAAAGGTTAAAACAGAGCAGTGGGAAACAATCCTTGTGGCTCTTTCCTCTTTGTTTCCAAAAGTTTGTCTTGTGCTTGCACGTACAAGTCTGCAGATGTTGTTGTGGTGCACACCTCCCTCTCTGCCTTTACACTGCATATTACCAGCTAAGACTGAGGATTCGAGTGAATCCAAAACTTGAAATTGAGGAGTTTACAAAACAGAATAAATGTTAGAGCTAAGAAGTAACCTTATGTAGCTCCTAACCTACAGACTGCTGAGCAGGCACAGCTGATGCTAAAATGTTTATTAACATGCTCTGCCAGGATATCAAGTAGGTATGTTCTCTATTCCTGAGGTCACATTCTTTTTGACTGTGCTGTCAGACAACAAGATTAGCTGAAAAGCCTGTAGGTATCATGTCTGAATTCATAGGCTCAAATATCTTGCAGATGAGGATTTCAAGAGCAGGTGGTCAGCTCATTAAATCCTGATTCACGTCAGCAGGCCCTTTCCTCCTTTGAGATGTTTCTGCTCCTTCCCTCCTCTCCAGCTCTCTGGGCTGGGGATGAGTGTGCCTAGCCCTTTGAAAGCATACCAAATACACTCTTCAATGTGTTTGGTCCAGTCTCTCAGCACAAAAATCTGCAGCTGTTCCAGAAATGACAAGGCAGGCTTAGGGCAGGGACTAGCCAGATCTGAAATTGTTGGCACCTTAATTTACAGGCCCTTAATCATCTCCATGCAAACCTGAAGGACTACAGGTAGAACAGTTAAAAAATTTAAAAAAGCAGAGAAGTGGCATCAAAAACCCCAGTATTTTCTCCATAATTTTTTAATTTGATGTTTTTTCCAAAATGTTCACGATTGGCCAAGGTAACCTGATGTTGATCTATGAATAAGACTATGATGAAATTACAATGGTTGGCCCTTTTAGATAGCAATTAACAGAAAATTGTCATTTTAGAGCTCTCTGTGACAGAACTTTGTGTAAGTGGCCAAAACCACAGGATACATTTCATAATGATCCTAGCCATTATATGAAAATGGTTTTCGCATTGAAAACGTGGACAAATAGGGAAAAAAAGTATAGTAACTCTGCTTCTTAAATGTTTTGTAGATTCTTTTTTGTTTTGTTTAGTTTTGTTTCCTCCATCCCCCTCCCCCCAAGTGAGGTAGCATTTTATTTATGATGCTGAATTTCCAATATTTTTTAAATGATCTGCTTTAAATTTAAGTTTGAAAGTGACACACAACTCTATTTCTTTTCCAAGTCTGCAAACCTTTCTCTCTCACGTCTTCTTCCATTCCCAAGGGAGAGAAAGTAGCACAAAGTTTGCTTCCTTCCTGATCCCCCTATAGGGTCACATAGCTCTTGCCAACTGCTTATTGTTAAAAAGCCTTTGCTCCCTCTGCTGGCTCTTCTATCCTGATATAGCAACAAAATTAAGAGTATCTGGGATTTCAATGACAAAGTTACAATGAACCAAACATAACTAAATAAAAAATCCACAGTCATCCTCTACACAGCCTTCGAGTAAATCCAATTTGCACTTAAATAATCTGGCAGAATCACTTTATTCACATTAACTTTGCTGGATACGCCTTTGTCTCTAAAGCAGTGACAATACTACTTCATATTTAAAATTCACTCTGTTTATTCCCTTTGCTTTTGATATTTATGCCTGGAAACTAGTCCTGGGCATGTACAGTTGGAACACCTGTGTGTACTTGTCCAGAGGATGCACTGAGCACAGATGGATGTGGCCTGTGGTAAGTGACAAGGACCCACCACAGAGCCCAGCTCCTCTTTCAACTGTTTCACAACAAAATAAACCTGGAGAACTTTTCTCTGCTTATGGCAAGAATTGTAGTTGCTCTATGAACTGAAGTTTAGAGGGAGAATTTAGCTGGCAGTAATAAAGAGGATTTGCAACAGACACATTCTTTTGGCTTTTATCAGGCATAAGGAAAAAAGTAATTACAGTGGCATCTCACGGAAAAAATAACAACAGAAGATTTGTTCATAAATGTTCTGCTACAAGATGCAACTGTGTTGATGAGGTTTTTTTCCAGAACTGTATCAAACTCCTCTTTATGTCATGATGTGTGCTGCTTTTGTTTTTATCCTAGTTTCAGTCAGTTTCGCTTGGCATCTCAAATTTTTTGACCCATTGATAATTTCTCTTATTCAAGAAGATAATGAGAACCTGCATCCAGAAACAACATTTTTGGTCTGGCGCCAGCATGACTTTGGAACTGCTTATATGTTCCCAAATGAATCCATATCCCTTTAAGCACAGAATTTGCACCAGAAGAAGTGTCAGAAGTTGTACAGGTTTCTGGATGATGCCAGTGTGGGGGGAATAAGGCAGACAGAGAAGAGAGGCCTCACAGCAAAACATTTCATTGCCTTCCATGGGCAAATTCATCTACTTAGGACTCAACACAGTATAGATTAAGCCTTGACAACTTTCTGCTCTGGAGAGGGAAAAAAAATCCTAGTCCTTCATCTACTAGGACATAAAGTATTAATAGTGTTCCTCTTAATCTGACAACTATTGCTAGAAGGAAATGTTAGCACCAGTTCAACATCACAGACTTATGTTTCTGAGTCTAGAATAATCACTGTTCCAGCACCACTAGTCTTCCTTCCTCCTTCTCATTTTGGTAAATGGACAGGTTGAAAATACACTTGGCCTTTGTGTACAGACCCCTCTATCGTACTGGTAAGACGTTCAAGTACAAACAAAAACCAGTAAGGCCTTAAATAGATTTTTTAAAACTCCAACCATCAAAAAAGAACCAAAAAACGCATGCTCACTTTGAAAAAGAAAAAGACGGTCCGGCAGGATTTTCTCCAAGGCACTGACAGGAGTTGAGTTCCTCCTGGTTGCCCATGCATCACAGCAAAGTCATGGGATATTTCAGCTGAAGATGAAAAAACCCCAGTCATTTCTCCTAGTCCTCCCACAGACCTCTCCCCTCACTGAGGGGGAGCCAAACTGGGTTCCACATCGCACTGTAGAACTGCAGCTGGAAACACAGTATGGGCATGCTTGAGCCCCCCTCCAGCACAGAGGAAAAAACAAAGAGAAAGAATTCAGGCTGTTATCTTCTGAGCAGCTCAGTCATTTGAGTGTTTTGTGGCGTGCTCCACTGCTGACAAATGGTGGAGCTGGTCTAACCACAGGCCCTGTGCTCTGCCACCTTGCAAGCTCTGTGGAGCACATGCCTAAGAGCATAGCTGTACCCCAGGAGCTTTTCAACAAAGAATATATATATATATATATATGCATATATAAATATATAAAGACAGATATAGATGTAGATACATATACAAAAAAAAAAAATATATATATGCATACACACATGTGCAACTCCTAGAAGGTAAGTTTTACTGATATGTATTATAAGACTGGCTGGTCCTGAAAGTTGAATAGAAAATATTGAAATAAATCCCAAAAAAGGTAGAGCCTAGAGTCAGTAGCAAGAGATAAATGATGCAGTCACAGGATTACAATAGATCTATTTCTTCTCAGGTACACTTTTTCTTTCATATCGCACCCACATAATAAACAATTTATATGTGTCACAGCTATATAACCTTGTCCATGGCAAAAGAAAATATTGGCACATAATGTGACGGATCAAAAATGAGCCTGAAAAAATCCCTTACGCAACTGAAACAAGATTTTCCCCATGAAAAAGTAGGAAGAACTTTGAAAATATTGCAAAATGCAATGACCCAGTTGAGATTTCTCCGGAGCTGATGATCTAACACAGTCTGTTTCTACAGGGGGTGAACTGAAATCTTTACTGACTCCATGTCATCAGAGCCATGCTTATAAAACAACCTGAAGAAGTTTAGATCATGCTGTGTTTTAGCAAGATCTGTGTTCCCTTCCAACAGTACTAATTCCTGCAGACTGCAGACCAGTGATGTTCATAAGTCTTTTAGGTATTTCTCATACCTGGATGTCATACCATGTGAAAAGATATGCTATTTAACACACTATGCGTACAAGTACTCCCAAAGATAAAAGCTTTTCCTCCCCTACACTCCTATTTAATCTCACCATTTCTCATGACAAAAGCTATTAGTTCAGTCTTCAGATGATGATAAAGAATTCTAGCTTGTGACTTTACCACTGAACTGTTTCTGAAGAGGTTTTTTTTTGACACATCAGAAGCCAGGCACTGCTCTCTAGCGTGTCTGTGCACAAACACTGAGCAATTTCGTTAGCAGCAAAGTGTGCGAGGCTGTGGTACGTCATCAACCATTAACAGATGCACTGGAGGAGTCACACGAGGCCATGAAATTCCATCTCAGAGCAAGGAATATGCCTGCACAGAGAAAATCCACATTTTGAAATGCATCTCCCTCAAAACAGCACTAAAATCCAAGTCAAGTAAAACCATGATCCATGCTCGGAAGTGAATGTAGTGGCTCAGACAGAGATTGCCCCCTGTGGATGTAAATGTACCATTAGCTTCATTAGCAACAGGATTTAAGCACATGTCCAAGAAAGTATTTCTGTATAAGGGTATTATCTATCCATCTACTTGCCAAGTATGCTGCAGGGCCATTCTCTGAAAGTGTCCACATCCATATTTTAACAGAGCCAAGCCTGTGGGGTCAACATGCATAAACTGACACTATGCCAACTTTTTCTTTTTGAGGAATTACACTGATTCAGAGCAGCTGGAGCTGGGGTCCCTTGATTTTAATTGGAGCTTGTATTCACTCTCTGAGTGTTTTGGTCATTCCTTTGGCTGAATGTGGTCCGCACTGACTTGTGTAGCCCAGTGGAGATAACATTACTACTGCAATACGATCTTTTGCATTCCTTGAATAGTTTTGGTGTTAATATTGCAACTAGCTTGTTGCATTTCTGACTTAAAGGGACATATTAACAGGTTAAAAGTCCATACATCCTAAATTGAGCATGCATAAAATCCACCAGAATTAATTAAAGTGCTGAAACTGATATATTTTTTTAAATATCTTTCAAAGAATCGTACAGAAGCCCCCCTGATAGCCAGTAATCATGTATGCTCACTTCTTTACTCCATAGACATCTCTGCAGTGAAATGCCTGCTGTTTTGCAGTGAGAAGTCGCTACCAAGGACATCTCCGCAACGAAATGCCTACTAGTGTGCATGCACTTCTCCCCTAACAGGGAGTCAGATGCTTGCTAATACTGCGTCAATCCATTGACCAACACTTGCTCAGCAGAGCAGACATCTGGGTGGAAGTCAATATTTCCTTATTACTTCAGTGTTTGAGCCATGTCAGGACACGCACATGTATACACAGAGGAAATCACTAGCAAATTTAAGGGCAATTTTCCAAAAGGCTGAAGAAATGGCTTCTGACCTCCCTTACCTGATCAGCAGGTCAAACTCTGAGTCCTCATTACATCTATACAGGGAAGGGCTGCAGAGTTTAAAAAGTGGTGAGGTCAATATCTCATACTGCTACAGAACACCACCAGTTGCCCTTAAAAAAAATTCAGGTTCTTACCATGCTGGACACAGCTGGATCAAATTTTGGATCATAACCCTGAAATATGTTCTTATAGGAGAATTATAATTCTAATGTTTCAGACATTCATGCCAGTAAAAAAAACCTGAAAATATCTCTCCAGTCAGAAAACTTTCTCCTAATTTTATGTCAAACTTAGCTTTCAGCCTTATAGTATCTATATTTAATAAAACTATTGTTTACATTTATATTTCCTTACAGTTTATTTGAACATAAATTTTGAATTGGAAAAATAATGGTTTGCAATGCATTCAATCAAAACTTACTTTTTACTTGGTTAATGTGGTAAACAGAGGAAAGTTCATTTCACCCACATACAATTTTTTTTAGTTCTTAGAATGACTGTGAACTGAAAAATTAATTGTCTCCAGAAAGCTGGGCTAAGTGTCACAGAAAGTGGCGTACAAGAAAAATCAGTTGCTGCCTCAAAGAGTTTGTAATAAATTACAGAACAGGTGGAAGAAAAGAAACACTATTCTCTTGGCATTACAGCTGACTGGAACTAAGCTCAGAATGATTTACTGAGCTGACCAAAGTCAGACCGGAAAGCAGAGCTACAGATGAGAACTGAAACCAGTTTTGATTTGTTCCAGACGAAAATATTTACCATGCACTTTTTATTCTTTATAGCTATCGAGACACTTGGGTTTTGAATTTATAGATATGGGTATATTCTCCATTTTGCACCTTAACAGCAAAGAAATAAAGAAATAAATAATCAGGGAAAAAAAAGCTTGCAGCTGGTCACAGCTTGCATCTCAGCTCCGAGCAAGACTTTCTGATTAAGTATAATGTCCTAGAATATTCAGCAACTGCAGCAACGTAAGGGCTGCTCCTGCAGAAAGCAGCCTTAGCTCTGGCTGGAGTTGATTAAAAATGAAGAGGAGTTGAAGGAGACGTTTTATATTCAGTGGTTCCCACAGTTTCTGACAAATGTTTGAGTTTCCATGGAAAGCAACCAATTGGGAAATTTCTCAGAAAGAATGAAATTTATTTCTACTTAGCAAAGAATGAGTTACAAAAAGAAACACATGGCACAAGGGGTGAGATTTCTGTGAACCTTGTGCACAGCTATCACCACAAGAAATAGGAGCAGTTTAATGTCAACGAAAGCTGTACAAATACCATTGTTTTTCATTTGCTGCCTGAGTTTGGTTTCAGGTTGCCCAAAAGGAAAAAATGTGCGGTTTTCTTGTGAAAATGAGAGCATTGTTAGGCAAACATTTGCGGTTATGTCAAAATTCTCAAATCACCCCGTTATGTTTCAGAGATAGCGAAGCACTGCTCTTTTCAAAATAAAAACAATTTTATTTAAAATCAAAGTAGAGATTTAAGGAATTTTTTTTTTAATGAAAAATTCCAGTTCTTTAATTTGTTTTTTTCAGTCACATGTTGGATAGGGAATCAAAGCATATTTGGGTGCATAAGTAGATTAAGTTAACCCACATTGGTACTTTTCAAAAAATAAAACATTTAACAATAAAACATGCGCCATTCCTGTGTCTTTCTCATTCCAATATTTAGTTTCCATGTCTTGCATCCAGAGGTGTTGGGAGAAGTCCCTTCTGTGAAACATCAGTAGAACGGGAACAAGATCACAAAACCTTTCCCTTCTGGCTTACTACACAACCAAAAGAATGAAGGAGTGAGTAGTAGTGAGCAGCCCAAAGTACAAATTTATCCATTCAAAGATGAATAAATGTAAATGTACTTTGAACATAAATACTTCAAGATATAAATCTGGGACTGGGCTCATCAGCTGGAGGCTTTAAGGAAATGCCCATCATTTACTACGGCACTACAGCTGTAAGACAATCAGTGTGGGTTTAGGATATTTTCATAAAGCAAAATATATATAAGAACAAAAGGATTTCATACAGTAAGGGTGTGAGAAGTAAGAAAGATGTTGCCTTCTTTGGGAGCATTTTCTTGGGACAGTTATAGTTACAAAAGTAAATTTACACTAAAGCAGGTAAAGAAAATGAATAGTGCCCAGTTGTGAGAACAGACATCAAACAAAACATCTATTTTTAAAATGAAGCTGATTGTCAAATATATTCAAGGGCTGACGTTATATGCTAATTCCTTAATAATATAATGTTGGGATAAATAGGAAAAGAGCAGCAAAGTGTAAACCAAAAGACAGTAAGACTATGTTGGAGGTAAATGAATACAGGAAACTTCTAATCATATGCAGAGTGATGAAATTACTAAGAAGAGTCATCAGAAGAAAGGATCAATGCTATTTGAAGATGTGAGTTTTCCAAATTTATGAAAGGGAATATTTACAAAATCACAGCAATGAGAAATTAAATTTGTAATTTGAGTCCTTGTTACCTGATGTGCTGATAACTTAAGTGCCTCAGAGGAGATTCAATCGTCTTTTGTTTGCATCATTTTTACAAGCAATTATGCTTGAACCTTCTACCAATTACCAGGAAAAAACCCCTTCCACAACTAGTTTCTGCTGTTTTTATTTCACTTCCCACTGCAGCACTGGAGCAGGCCGCAGCTAGACAGAAAACACTGGGCTGTGTAAACTGGCTTGCCATACACACAAAATCCTTTTAAGCAAACAGTGGCATTCATAAGCTCAGGAAACAGGCAGAAATCAGTTTATGGAAGAATTTTCCCTACAGTCAGATTACGTGGATCAATTATCCCTGCCCATAGTAGAAGGGGTTGAAAATTGATGGTCTTTGATGTCTCTTCCAACTCAAACCATTCCATGATTCTATGAATAAGGACTGTTCTCACATACATTGGGTTACCCGCAGTTTCCTAAAATCATCTGAGAATTTTACCCGGTAGATTTCTCATGTAGATTCTAGCCCTTGAACACGGCCTTGAGCTCTTCTGCAGCATACCACACTTGTGGTGGTTTGAGAGCTAGGAAGCATTTGCCATCCACAGTGAGTGCAGAATATGGAATGATTCCTCCTCGATCCCTCTGCAAGCCTTGATTTTCCTGTCCTGTGTTCCCTCCACTCTCCAACTCACCCTTCATTTTCCTGAAGCATTTTTTTTTATGTAAAGCAGTATATAAGAGAGAGTATTTTTACCTAAGTCAACCAACTTACTATACACAATATTTCAGGCCTGGACATTTTTCATTTCTGTGGTAATATATATTCTAGTGGTCATAACACTGTAAAAATGACAAAATTACTTTCTGAGTGAGTTGTTCATGGGGTTTTTTTCCTTAGGTGAGAAACCTTCTGGCAACAAAACCCTAACATGAGGGCCATTTCACTCCTCTGATCCCTTGCAGAAGTGTTGCTGGGTTTGCAATCCTATAACTCAGGATACGTTTTTCACTCCTATGACAGGTGGCTCCATGTACACAGGTGTGCTGGGGATTGCAGAGCAGTCTGTCAGCCTGTCAGCTGGTGTAGTCATCCCACTAATAGACTGCCAAGTCTCCTTTGTTACCCTGGAAACCTATCTTTTTATTTTCCTCTTTTTTTCCCATCTACTTTTTTGATTTTGAGGGATTTTGCTGCTATTGTGAACAAAGCTTTTGAGAGTTAAGTGTCATTATTAATTCTTCGTCAAGTCTGTGTGGGCAGTCCAGTGTGCTTTAAAATATCTGTGCGTCCGCATAAAATACCCCACAACTCCTGCTTGAACACGTGACGCCCTACACATGCTCAAAACCCCAGTAACCTCTGGGCTTGCTTAGTGAAATGAATTTTCTCATTGCAGTTTTGGACAAAAAAGGTTTTTCATTTCTCTGGAATTTTAAAGATATTATGCAGAGACAACACCCTGGTTCTCCAAAGGAAATCACAAGAACAAAAGAACATGTTAAGGACAGAGCAAAATGCCTATATGTTTTTGTTTAGTGCTACTCTCTGGAGATATGCTTTAGCTACAGGGATTGCACACAGAAAACCTGCATAGGTAAGTTCAGTATATCACCTTAGCCTGGCTTGTTTTGACTTGCTGCAACCATGTCAATGACTTGATAAAAACACACATTGTATTCCAGGGCAGCCTAAGAAAATTAGGCCTGAGCTGACAAGTAACAGCCTAACACGAGAGCAGAGATGTGCCCTCAGCCAAGTCCCTGGTCCAGAATTCCTAAAATCATTTACTGTTTAAAACACTGAAAAGCAAAACTATGATTAATCTAAAAATTACTCTAACCACAACTGAGCTTGTTTATCTCTTGCCCTTCTGACACAGTAAGATTTAAGTTACTCTCATAGTTTAGCTTATAAAACAACTCCATGACGTTAGTTTGTCAATCAGTAGTTCTCTTAGAGTTAACACTGTGCTCCAATATCCCTGCAAAGGAAAAAAAACCAGCAAGTGCTCAGAGCAAAAAACCAAAGCCGATTAGCTCCATGGAGACTTGTTTCTACATCAGACTGCATGGCTTATTGCTTCTGGAAAAGACTGCAGTGTCAGGCACGCCAGGCTGGTGACACTGAAATTACACAGACACACACAGAAAAATCAATTTGTGAGCAAAACCAGCTGAAGACTGTGTGTGAAATCTGCCCAAAGCATGGTAGAGGGAGGTGGAGAGGGGCATTTACATTGCTATGTACTTAACCCTGGTCTCAGGGCTTCCCAATGCTGACAAAAGTGGACACTTTTTGATACCTGTATCTCTAATCACTGTATTCAAGCAGCTCCCTCTTAAGGTCCTGACTTTCCCTATTCAGCAGACACTTAGGCATCTCTTTCAACCTGTTCAAGTGGCACATAAGCAGGTTCTAAAGTGCTTTGATGAATAGCATGGAACAAAGTATGTGCTTAAATGTTTTGCTAAATAATTAAAAATTGGCTTGAGAGCTGGCATATAGGCACTCACTGAAAATTACAAAGATTTATGAAAATTAAATGAAGCAATTAAGCTTAGCTTTCCTATCTATACTTCCAGAAAGGCCTATTAAGTCTAGCACACAAGCTCAGGTTGTTGGAAGTGTCAGGATCAGTAAGTCTAGGGTTAGCTAAAACAGTACTGCCTTTTTATAGAAATGACTGGATGTGGACAAGGTGCTTTGTGTATCTCTTACCTCAAGGTAAACCCTGAAGGAAGGCTTTTGACAAACAGCCTAACAATATAAAATAAAAAATTATTTACACCTTCATCTTCCTTAGGATTGCATCTTGCAATAGGTGACTAAAGCTACAAAAATTATAGACTCTTGTGGAGGCAAGGCTGGCATCCCTGCTTTCAATGCACCCATTCCCTTTTGCACACCTTCTTCAAAGTCTCTGAGAATTTCACTTTGCCTGACCCTCCCTACACTTGTGTTAATCCCCAAACTGTAATCTTTCTAAACCTGAACAAAACTGGTTTATCTACGAAGGACTTGTTATTCAGGCAGCAAAGCTAAAACCAAAAACAGATGAGTAGGCAAAGTCTACAGGGAGAGGAGACAAGCCTTTTTCTCCATGCAAGGGCCTGCTAAGCATTACACTGCTTGAAAAGATCTGCAGAAACATTTGAATTCCAGAAAAAAGTTGCCAGCTGAACTGAGAGTTTGTATAACTTGCAAAAAGCTGAGTTCATCTTGTGAATCTTATTTCAGTCTGTTTCGCTCAGTTGTCCTTTACCATCAGCACTAAGCCCCAGAAAAATTCATGTTTTCCTTGTGTAAAACCACATCAAAATCATATGGTAAGAGAGTCCTTCACACCAAAAAAGGAAAACCATACATGGAAGAGACAAACATTAGAAAAGTGTTAAGAAATTTTCATGGTATCCCTCGAGGTGAATTAAAAACACATTTTTATTTAAACATAAAAGAAAAATGCAATAAACCATGCATGGGCAGAGTCCTACCACACC
This sequence comes from Oreocharis arfaki, assembly GCA_013398015.1. Lineage (NCBI taxonomy): Eukaryota > Metazoa > Chordata > Aves > Passeriformes > Paramythiidae > Oreocharis > Oreocharis arfaki. The sequence goes on along the minus strand of VZRR01013562.1, from coordinate 168,741 downwards.
ACGCAGTTCTGATGTGGAGTCTGAAAAGATGTGTTACAAGCACATCTCAAGCCTATTATACTCTTGCTTGTAGGTATATACCTATACCTAGAAGCCTCATATACTCTGGCACCAGCACCAATCCTGAGAGCTATTGCACTGGGCACTTCATCCCAGCCCTGGCTCTTCCACCCAAAGGTGACCTGCAATCTAGGATGGCCACAAGACAATGCTGAGGCTGTTTCTTCTCTCACCACCAAGGGAAATTTCCACTCTTGCAAGGAATCTATTCTGCCTCTGGCATTCCTGCTTTCAGCCAGTTGAACTCCTTCTTGTAGTTGGGCCTTCTTGCCCTGTATGCCTGATCATTCCTCAGTCAAGTTACCACTGCCAATTATAATCTCCCCTTCACTGGAAATAGATGCCAGCAGACAAGGCTTGCCCAAAATTGTACATCCAATTAGAAGCAAGATTAGGAGTAATACCAAGATCACATCACTGCTAGAATGTCATCTGCTAGACTAAGTGCTAATGACCACAGGACAGCTCTCACTTGGAAAGGACATGCACCTTGTTAAGACAGTTATTCATTGTATTTCTATTTAAAGAAGATGGACAAAAAGAGTATGTGGAAATATAGAGAAACTGAAGTTATGAACAGAGCAGCATAGAAAAGTCAGGGAAAAAGTTTCATCCTCGTACAGGACAACACACGAAAGCAGAGGTTAAAATCAAGGCTAGAATATGCTGGCCTAAGATATCACAAAGACATTCAGAGCGAATCTAATGCTCTGAAGTCTGTGGAGTTTGCATGAAATGTCCTCTGCAGTTGAGGTTTAAAAAATCACAGTTTCTTTAAAGTGAAAGAGTATAGATGAGCATTCAAATGACAGCTCTGGGCTCCTGAAATTCAGCTTTCAGAACCATGCAGCCTTGTAATATACATAACTAAAATTTACCTTCTCAACCTGTCTGGAGTCAGATCTCTGATTGCTTTTGCCAACAAGGAGTCTGGCCTCTTGAAGCAATGCACATCCATATCTGCCAACTCACCCAACCCACACCCATGAGGTGATGAACAGAACCCCACAAAATTGTTTCTTTCTCTTTTCTTTTTTTTTTTTATTTTTAACAAAATGCTCCTGTGAACAATAAATATTTAATTTTAAGGATTAAAAATGGGCTTTGGGTTTAGTAGATGGCCTCAGTCTAGTTATAGTATCAGCAGTTTTTCCTCTCTAGGGAGTAATTAAGGGAAAGCTCTGACCACAACGCTAAACTGTGATAATGACAGAATTTAAAATCATTTTCATACCACATGCTGCACTGCAGTTCATTTCCATATGCTTTGCCTTCAACTAAGGTGTCAAGCATATAAAGTCTCCCAGGCAAAAGGATGACCAGAGTCCCAATGCCTGGAAGGAAGCTCAGGGGAAAGACACACATTTTCATACTATATGTGATAAGGTCTCCACATTATGAAGCTGGCAGGTGGGAAGTAAAAAGGCCCTGGAGATTTTGACTATATTTGTCCCTGTCACACAGCTAGCACCTGAGATTTGTGATGTTTTGTTGGAGATGCACCTGGGCTATAAATTATTTGTTAATAGTGGACATTCAGTACACAGCTACTGCACTCACCCTAAAGCTGCTGAATAGTTATGATGAAGCAAAATTTCATGGTCCACATTTTGCAACACAGTGTAGCTGAGACTATCCCCTCACTGCAATGCCATATCGAGAAAAAATAGCATTATAGCCACATTACCTAATAGGTCATTGTTAACTTGGGTGCAGCATTGCCTTGACAGCTACATTGAGTCTAATTCCATCTCTGCCTTTTTCAGCAGAAATGAAAAGACCCTTAGGGGAAGGTCATTTGCCAGGCATCCCATCTTGGGCTGGGAAACAAAACTATTCACAAGGCAAATGGAGGCACCAAGAGCAGCCTTGACATAATACTTATATCTGAAAATGATACAACTGAAGAAGTACTCTGGGGAAAAAAAAACAACAACCAACAAAATTAAAAGACAAACAAAAAACCAAACAAAAAACCCAAACAAGCAAAACAAACAAACAAACAAAAAAAAAATCAAGCAACCAGCTTCTCAGAGCCAGCAAATAGCTTTGTATAATTCATTCCAATTTTCTCTCTTATTTTGATCACCTTCAAGTTCACTAAAATCAGACCCAGCTTTGTAATGTCGTAGATGAATAAATATTTATCACACACAGAACTGGTGATCATACTTGGGAGATCTTCCTAGAGGAGGTAATAGAATAAGAGCACGGAAGGGGGTTGACAAGAGAATTGGGAATCAGAAACATGGTTAGTGTGGTACATGGAAGTAGCAAGGTAGGGACACATCTTACAAGAGAAAGGAGTGGAGGAAAGTGGGAGCAAGAACTTGGTAAAGGGCATGGGGAACAACACATGGATTGTCAGATATGAAACCTCTAGGCTCATAGGAGCAAGGCAAGGTTAAAAAGAAAAGTATTAAGCAGTGAAAACCACCCACTGAAGAGTTGAAAATGAGTCCCCTGTATACAGCTAGGCAAAAAGGATCCTGAGATGCACCAAAGGAAGTGTGACCAGCAGGTCAAAGGTGATTTTCACCCTCTACTTCACTCTCATGAGATGCCACATGGAGTGCTGCATCCAGCTCTGGGGCCCCCAATGTAAGACAAACACAGACTCATTGAAGCAAGTCCAGAGGAAGCCACAAAGATGATCAGAAGAATGGGACATCTCTTCTGTGAAAACAGGCGGAGAGAGCTGGGGTTGTTCAGCCTGGAGTAGAAAAGGCTTCAGGAAGCACATTCCAGTACCCAACAGGGGCCTATGAGAAGGCTGGAGAGGGACTTTTAACAAGGGCTTACAGTGACAGGACAAGGAGAATGGCTTTAAACTGAAAGAGGGTAAGTTTAGGTAAGACATTAGAAATAAATTCTTTCCTGGGAGGGTGGTGAAGCATTGGAACAGGTTGCCTAGACTAGTTGTGTACACCCCATCCCTGGAGGCATTCACGGCTAGGTTGGATGGAGTTTCAAGTGCCTTCCACCGTTCCACTGTGGAAGAAGTTGCCCCTGCCCAGAACGAGGGGTTGGAACTAGATGATCTTGAAGGTTCCTTCCAATGCAAATCATTCTATGATAAAGAGTAAAAAGGACTCAGACAACCCAGAAACACAAGTGGTTATGGAGCTACTATCTAGAGAAAATGAGCAGAAGGGCAGATGACACATTTCTCCTCAGCCTGGATCAGAGAAGAGTCCTAAGGCTCACCACTCCAAGTCACCCACAGATCTCCACCACACAGAAACTCTTTAATTCCCCTTTTGGCTGCTCATTCACACAGGGAACAAAGATTTGACACTGCACCACCTTGTTTCTGGTACCAGGCTTTGGAGCCATCAGCCTGAAGAGCTTGCTTCTCTTGATAGTTTTTATAGCAGCTTGTATGATGGTATAGTACAAAAAAAGAAAAGAGGAAAGAGAATGGATTGCTGTTCTAAGCAGCTCAAAACCACATCTAAAGTAACAAGGACTCTACTAAAATAACATTATTAAGGTTAAAAAAGTCAGTCCTCATGACCTAGGAAATCCTTAATTTTGGTAATTTCCAATTCTGAAATGTTCCAATTCCGAATTCTTGTTTTGTCATACCATTATGGTAGCATTATCTGTGTATGGTAACTGTGCATGTTGTTCCTGTGAAATCGTATTTCATACTACTTCATACTACTTCATACTACTTCCTTCCTAAGGCAGGAAGAAATGAGGGGAAAAAATAAAAAACCCAAACAAAATTTTGAAGAATTATGGTGATGTATATGTATCCCAAAAGCAGGAAATTTTTAATATACCCATTTTAAATCAGAAAATTAGTCCTTCAGTTATAGGGGCTCAGAATATTTTCTTCCAGGACAAACCTAGAAAGACACTGTACTTTTTCACCTTGGTGAAAACTTATATCTCACTAATTCTTTGAGGTTCCTCCATTTCATCTCACATCATTCATCTCTAAACACAGCAAACACAGCAAAATCTGTCGCAAAGGCTTGAAAACTTATTTCCTTTGGGTTTTTGTTTGCTTAACATGGTCTGTCAAGGAATCAATACCTATTCTCATATGCACACAAAGACAAAAAATCTTAAGCATGCATATGAATAAAAGACAAGCAATAGATTTTATGCAATTGGGACACGGCATAATCTGAGTTTGTAAACCCCTTTAAAGACCTTTATAGAGCTAATTATAAAGGTAGAAAAAGATCTATCTCAATTAGGACCATAGTTGCTTAGGTAATATTTTGGTGCAAATATGATGACAAGGTAAATTTTAAATTCTGTGTGAAACAATGTATCAGAAAGGACATAGAATGTTCTACGTGCAATGCTTCAGGAAAGGCCTAGCCACTCACGACTGAAAAGCGGTTGACAATTTTTCAAATCCTCTATTTTCTTCTGTTATCCAGAAGGATAGATTAAAATCCCCAGTACCATTCTGAAGACATCTCACTGATTACAAGAACTCTGATAACATAGTCAGGAAGTGGAAACAACATTATGTGATTTCTCACTACCCCTAAATGAGAGATCAAATTTCAATAACTACATTTCAAATACTTACAATCAGCATTACAGCAAGACTTCAAACACTCCCTTTCCAA
>VZRR01013562.1:125859-164033 GCA_013398015.1 Oreocharis arfaki | reverse complement strand
GTAAAAAAATGTACAAGAACAAAAAAAAAAAAAGATTGACAACCCCCCTTTAAAAAAAAAAAAAAAAAAAAAAAGCACTTCTATGAGTATAAAGGTTACATTTATTGAGCATATTTTTGCATGCTATTATTCACCAAGACCTACCTTATTTAGTAGAAATGATCCATTTGTATCTTCTTAATAAATTTTGCATTGAAGCCCAAGTTCATGCACATTATGATAACTAATATCTTCTTTCTACTCCTGGAAGAGAGGCCCCATAATTATATCATTAGCACAGTGAGCAGAGTTCCATTTTTCTCCAAGAGCAGTACTGCATACATAAGAGCAAAGTCTGGCTTTACTTCCAGAATCTCAAGAGCACCTCTGGACAAGAATGACTTCTCACTACACAAATGTGAGAGAGGTAAAGATGACACAGAGATGGCGTGAGATACACTAAGGTTGGGCTAAATGATTTCCTGCCAACAGGGTAGACAAAGAAACAGGAACGAACGGAGAGAATTTTCATCCATAGACTTCGTTGGCTTAACACGATTTAGGTGTTCTATACATATAAATTATACCCATTTATTCATGGTGTGTTACCAGTCAACAACTGCATGAATATTCTCAGCAGAGCTGGGGCCTTCTGCATGTCTTGCTATAATAAATGTGGAGCTTATGAAATGGCTGGATAAGAAATAAAACAGGCAATGAATTATTTCTCTCTTGCGGACCAAGAGAAAATCTTGTTTCATTTTGATCTTAACACACAGGGATGACCTACATGAATCAAAACAAGGGAAAAAGTTTACATGACCTGGAGAACCAAGAAGTGCTGATGCTTTTCGTAAGTTTTAGCCTCCTTTTTGTGCTGTGCTCCTTGATAACAAATTTTGATCTGGGGAAGCTTCTACAGTGGATCAGGGGTTTTGACTGTGAATTACTCTGGTGACCCAGAGATCAGTAAAAAGCCTTTGTTCTCCATTAGGAATGTTTTACTGAGACGTTCAGCACGTTTCCCACAGTAAGTAAATAAACCTGTAATTCAGCTCTCTTCACCTATAGATGATGAAGAGCCATTGACCAGGATAAAAGACATCAGACTGGCATTTTAGGTTGTACCCAGATGCAACCAGCCCCTGAAGTGACAGACACCTGAACCAGATGCCACGTAGGCAGCATATAGTGGTATACCACAAATATTAATCAAGGAGGAGACAGAGAGCTAGAGGCACGAATGAAAAGGTCTAAGTGCACTTATACATCACCAGAAGAATAAAAGGAAGCGTAGCAGCCAGTTCTCCTAAATTGCCAGTATTTTTATCATTTTACTTAGAAGCAGTGGATTCTGCTGCCAGAGTTTTCATCCGACCTGCTTTCTTGTCTAAAAGAGTGGGAAAGTTACACTGAGTTTATTGCAGCATAGCACAGAAAGTTAATTTATGGCAAATGGCCTCAGCACATGCCTGCAATCAATGGCTTGAGTATGGCTCAATGTATTTTCCCTCATCAAGGGTGAGTCCTAGAGCACAGGTGAATATTTATGTTTGGCAAATACTTCATTTAGCGATGACAACATTAAAGCATGTCCTTTTTATTATTCCCCTGCCTCTATGGTTCCTCCTTTCCTGTAACTCATTGCAAAAAAAAAAAAAAAGAAATCAAAACCACCAACACATTTCCACACAAAATTTTCCAAGAGTCCATACTCTGAATGCAGGTCATCTTTCACACTTGCAAGGTTTCAAAGCAAACATGCAATCTCTACAGTTCTTTTATACCAGAAAAACTTACACTCACTGAAGTCTAAGTCACATAGCATCTTTCTGTCAATATTGCACGTGCCTTTCGGGTACGTCACAGCTGTCAAACTAGAAATGTATGGCTTGAACCTTGCTGCTCTTTGTGCCACCTGAGGTGTTTTAGCCTGCGTCCTGCTGAAATTCAGTCTTCTAGTCCCTAAAATCCTCGAAACTATCACCAATAACTTGAAATTTAGCTTGAAAGGCCTATTGTAATTGAACTCCTCATAAGAATTCAAAGCTTTTAATTAAGAAAAAGACGAACAGCTTTTAAGAGTCTATATGATCGCAAATGTCTAAGAACCATTTCCACAGACTTCATAATCTGTTATCATAAATGTTAATTTAGAGAAACTGCTTTGAAACCATAGTTTGAAACTGCTGCTTGAAAGCCATGGTCATTCCTTCTAATTTTTAATATTTAGGAAATACAAGCAAAAACCAGTGGAAGCCAATGCAAGTGATGAGCCTCCTAAATTTTTTAAGCATTATGCATCGCTTTATATGATAAGGCCACCCACTCACCAGCTGCAGCTGAACAAGCCATGTGCTAGCAGAGACAAATAGATTTAAAAGATACAAGTATGAAATCCAATAATAAATAACTACACCAAAACCTTAAACCAAAAAGTTTCATAAGTTTTAAAACAAAGTTAGGATGGGGAATTTTTTTACCCATCCTCTTCTTGGGACAGAGTCACATTGAGCCTTACTCTTGCAGAGAGATTGCCCTTTGAATAGAAAGCCATTTGTCAGCAGCTGAAGCTTCACAGCATTACTATCTAGGGTTTGGCATGTCAGGAGGATACTGACAACTGAGGCATCAGAGGCACTGGGAAGCAGCAGGAATACTGATTGTGGCACAACTGCATGTGGAAAAAGGGTAAGAATTCTAGCCCATGGAGAATTTTTGTGGAAGCTGTATTCTGCTGGACCAGCCTTTTATTGATGATGCAGCCACAGGGGCTCATTAGGCATCTGCAAACTACAAGGATTTTATATATAGCCCAAACAACAGGTAACTGTAAATTGTAGCATTTACCTTTATATCGGGAAACTGGAATTAATTCCACCAGTCACTGAAAACTCAGGCTGCAAACCTGTTCTTTGACCTCTGTTTCTTTGACCACAGCCATGAATAAGCCTTGCTTCTTTCTCTGGCAACTTTCCATTCAGCCTAAGTGCCATTCATTACATAAACCTAAAATTCAGCATCTCAACCAAGAAGTGAGGCTATTAGATTTTAACCATGGTTTGCAATATTTGATAGAACCTATCTATTTTCTGGCAGTAACTGGCTGCAATTGTCATTGCTAAGTTAAAGCTTATTTATAAATCAGCTGAATAAGGGAATAATTAACAAAACAGTAATGAAAATATGATGTCATATTGCTGGTGAAGGAACATGGAGAATTTCATAGTGGCTCATAATGGGAACATTATTCAGTATGGGAATTCTTCCCCCTTTAAGAGGCATGTCCCGTTAAGAGATACAGCACCTATTTCAGATTTTGATTGTCTTCTAACCTATGACTTTAGTCTTGTCATATCAAGCACACTGTCTGATGACAGGGAGGAACCAGAAGAGTTAACTGAACAGCCAGATGATAAAGACTAATAAATCCCTGGATTTCTACCTGGTGAGTACATTTTAATAGGTAAGGGGAAGTAAGCAAAAGCCAGGCAGGGTGACTCATCAGTTCTAGCAATGTAAGAAAATTAGATTTTAAGTGGAAAAAGATGTTTCCTAGGAAACTGCATGATCTGCTTGTGGAACATCAAACAAGAGCAATTTCCTAACAACAGCCATGGCTAAATTGATCTACTGCACCTCAAACAGCTTTATCAGTGAGAGAGAAATTGAGTCCCTTTTATATTTTCTTAGTTACCATCATCAATTTGTCTATTATTTGACTCCTTCAGCTGTTACCTTTCTGACCCTCCACAAGTACAAGCATGATATTTGCCATTATCTAATTGGAAAGCACATTTTGCTTTCCCTCATCTTTTCTGTCTCTCTCTTTTGCAGCAAGCTCTGGATTCCGCTATTGCTGCTGCCACTCAGCCAGAAAGATGTGAGCACGTACCATGGTATGCAGCAGGCACCAGCTCAAGCAAGTGGTCTGTTTGAAACCCTCCACCTTGCAGCAAAGAGAAGTGAGCTGCAACATAAGCAACCTCCTGGGCTCCCTGCTCTGAGGCGTTCAACCTACAGTACATGCAGCCCACCCATACAATTTACACTGGATCGAAATCAATGTCTTTCCCTTTATAGAACACTGTCTACATTTTCATTCCAATAAATTAAAATCCTTACGTTTCTGTGAAAGCATATGACACTTTGCATTACACACAAAAGATATCAAGTGTTTTAGATGCTTGGGAGGAGAACATTTGTTCTCCTCGATCATTTCCAATGCAGATTGTTCAATATGCATAAGTTATAGCTGATGCAATGCAGAGACTGTCTTCAGAGCATGACCATGGATTTCTGAGCGTAAATCAGAAATGCATCCATTCAGTCCCTGTCACTTCCCCACTGAACTGCTCCAAGCAAAGACACACTTCCCTTCTCGACTTCCCTGTGTGCAGACAGGGAATTCTAGAACCAGGCAGCTCCTCAGCGCTCGCGCTACACACACGGCTCACGTGTGTCCTGCGACACTGAGCAGCAAATGCACATCTCTTCAGCAAAGATGCTCTCAGAGCACTTGGTTCTCTGGATGTGCCTCTGTGCATTTAATATGCATGTGCACACTGAATCCCAGGTATCACAAAGCACGCAAATTTACTCTAGGTGAACACATAGAGATGCATCCTATCCTAATGCCAAGGCATTCAAATTCCTCCTAGACAAAATTTCTTGGCAGAACAGTAAGATATTTCTGAGGAAACCCAAATGCCTGGTAGCTCTAATCCTGGCCATTCTTGAGCTATCACAATGGATGAAGACAACTGCCAAAGTTAAGAGCCAAAATTTAAGTAAGCTGCCAAATCCAGCATTACTGAAACATTTCAAGCATACTGATTGCACAGAGAGCTGCAAATAGAGAAAAACACATAAGACCAAATCCACTCACTCTTACAAATTTGTCTACTGGGCAACTTGTGAGGAAATAAGAAACAGAGACATTACAGGTCTCTTCCTTACATCGGTGTTGCTCTCAAAATGAACTAACAAAGAATTCTACCTACTATAAGCCCATGTAACCAAGGTCTTATTATTAGTACTACTACTAATTTGGAGCTTCTGATGCAGGCAGATATTATGAAATCCCAAATTCAGAAAGTCTGTTCAAGAACTGGTACTGCCTAAAATAAAGCAACATGTTCTAGAAAACTTGAGTTCTATGTCTGAATTCCATGGCAAATAGAAGCTGTCCTTCAATGTGAATTTTTCGACTACCAGCTATGCATCAGCAAGTCACATATGGAACAGAAAACCATGTGAAAACCTGATAAAGTGAGAGAAGAGACTTTGTGTTATGGATTTGTGGCTCCAGAGTGCTGTAAAAAGATGGCATGGGGAGAGTTAGCCCACTGTAACTGATTCTTTGGATTTGCAGCAATGATTTTATTGTCACCAAAACAAAGCTAGAAAGTCTATATCTTTTCCAGCCTACTAAAAAAACAAAATTCCCCAGATGTTGGTGAAGCCAATGGCAAACTGTCTAATATCAAGAAGTACACACCCCGTACCACCATCACCACCACCCCCCGAAAGCTCACATAAAATCTTCTCAACAAAGCTCTTATTCCTGCAGTGTTTTTCCCAACCCTCACCTTTGCTATGACAAAAAAACCCCTTTTTTACTTCCTCTCACAGGTTACAGCTTCGTTCTCAGCTTAAGACATACTTAGGATTTTTTTTTTTAAAGGAGTAAGATTAAGTATTTTTAGCCCCTGTGAAACAAGATGATGTATGCTGCAATTGTCAAGTCCCTGTTAAATTGCATGTAGCACATTCTGTAGCTCATAAATATTTAAGATGACTAAATAATTATCCTACACTCCTCAACTTGCCTTTCCTTATTAGTTCCATGGGGAACAAGGAAAGCATTTGTTCTTCTTCAGCCATACAGACAATTATTATATTGCAAAATATCCTCTTTCTGTTGTTGGTGATGCTGCTACATGATTCTCTCCTATTGTGGTGTGAGGGAGTTAGCTTCTTTCAGAGGATGGAAGAGGCCCTACTTCCTCACCAGATCAATCCAGCAAGTTTGGCAACTTTTCCAAAACATCTCCATCAAAGTAAACCCCCTCTCTCTTAATTCCACCCTTAGCCTCCTGTTTCCGGAAGCAGAGGGTAAGAGCACCCTGAATTATACAGGATTGAGAGTGTCGAGCAGGGAAGCGTGTCTTTGCTTGGAGCAGTTCAGTGGGGAAGTGACAGGGGCTGAACAGATGCAGGTGTATCTATTTAAACCAGTAGCTGTAAAGAGGAGGGTGAGCCAGCAGCCCTCTCACCATGGAAGAACACTGAACAGAATTTTTACTGTTGCTTTACAGCTTATTCTCCTCTCTGCCTGTTTTCAATGCAGCCATATGGTAGCAAGCAGATACCCGCAACCTAATAGCAGATGAAGAGCCTGCACACTCTCACGGGCAGCAGACCATGCCCCAGCAGTCCGAGTGGCAACACCCACCAGCAAAGCCAAGGAAAAAGAGCTGCCTCCCAGATGGCTGGGATGCAGGGCTTTGTCTCAAAGCCTAAGCTTCTTGCTTCTGCAGCTGTCAGATCTGTCACCATGGTTCACTACCCGCTGCCACCGCCCCCACCCCCTTCCACTCGGGTGCAGTGCAAGAGAAGCTGAGCGGGAGCGCAACACCGACCTCCAGCGAGTGCCCCGCCTTCAGAGCGCTCTTGACATGTTGTGCTGGGATTAACTCGGAATGCCACTGTAAAAGAGGGTGCATGGCATCAAGTCAAAATAGCCCAAGTAGTTCCTGTAATGTGCATCTGTGCTGAACAGAAATCTACAATTGTCTAGAGAAAGCGTGGTGGCAGATATCTGCCACTGCTGTGTTCAGGATTCACTTTAGACACAGTGCCTAGACACTAAGGAAGGGGAGATGTGTAAGAGCTGCAAACTTTTGAAGCACTTTTCTTGCCTTATTTGCATTTATCAGATTCTCCTTAATATTTAAATTCAAAATAATGAAAACAATAACATAGCTGGGACAGATCTACGTGGGGGACCACTGAGAAGTTACAGAGTATAAAGGCATGAAATTAGCGTGCAGAAACCAAAGCATGTCACGTACCTACGGGAATGCTCCCATTCAGAAATAAATTGGCTTACAGTTCACTATGACTTAATACTCCCTGGAAGATCATTGTTTCCAGTGACTGGGAAAACCAACATGTAAATCAGTATATTTTAGGGGGCAGTTTGACAAGATTGCAAAGCCTGTATAGTTTTACTGCTACCAAAATAGGTACAGGAGCAAGCAGCTCCCTCCATTTCTCCCCTGTCACACTTTGCTTCACTTCCTTTTGTTCTGGCTCTACACTTCTTCGACCCCTCCATGGGCCTGTTCAATTAGCTAATCCAGCAGAAAACTAACAAGCAAAAAAAAAAAAAAGAAAAAAAAAATAGTGATAAGATGCAATAACCTGAAACTAATTCTGTAGTCAGCATGCGGAGTTTTATATCAGGGCCTTATTATAAACTTTTGCTAGGATATTAGGTTTATGAGCTAAAAGCCTGCAGGGAAAAAAAAAATAAGGGAGGAAACAAAAAACTAAAACCAACCTCTACATGCCCACGAGTAACACAGTACCTGTAAAATGTTAGGATTTAGTTAAGCTACATCAGTCAGAAATGGCATCCAGTTGTGTTGGAACAGTCTGCTTCCCTTTGTCTGGGTGGGAGCACTGCAAGGGGAACTCTGACAATGTGGTTGTAATGATGGGAGCAACCAGAGACAAGCCTTTGCCATCTTATCTCACTGTTAATTCCCCAGAGAATAAATAAGTCCAAAAAATCAGCCAACCAACCAACTGACCAACCAATCACTCCACGAAAACAAAGCAACAAAAAACAGAGGAGAAAAAAATTCCCCACAGATAATTCAAGCTTGCATGCTAGGTTCAGTATAAAATACATGACACACACTATTCAGAAAGTTCTGGAACTACAAAAAAACAAGTTTGAAGTAGTGCCTAAAATTAATCCAGTAAAAAACCCTCCCATTACAGCTGTTGCTAAAAAATGGGAGGAAAGGAGCAACAGTAACAAGGAAATTATTTGACAATGAATGAGGATTTACAGTGACACTAGTCAGATATATTTTGATGAAAAGGAGTATAATTATGGGTACATCTGTCATACAGAGGGCAAATATTTCACATTCTCCTCATCGATATTGCTGTCCTTGTGCTCAGAGTAAACAAGCCAGGCCAGATCAATAGGCAAAGTTTGATACAGCAGTATGTAGTGCATAGAGCAAAGAATTGCAGGGAGGGAAGGTTTTTGACAGTGCCTACTTGGAAAATGTCAAACTTCTACATCCTGCCTTTTGTTTGGAATCTAGCACCGATTGAAAAAAATCAGCAAAGCTTAATCCAGATAAATGTGAGATTGTGGATTTGAATCAATCAAATCATCTGTACAAAAGTAGGAATAGTTTTCTATACAACAGTATTACCTCTGCTTAAGAAAGCTCTTGAAACTGTAAACCATTGGAAGCTGAGAAATTACCAGGGGAAAAGAAGTGAGGAGGAGAAACCATTACTGAATGTCTGCTTTTGTATCCGTGATTTTACTGAGGCACTGCTCCTGACCACTACTGGAGAAAGGATCATGGGCTAGAGGGACACATTGCCTGACCTTGGCATACCTATTCCTAATTTCTCTATGTCGTGGCTGCCTCCATCATTGTGCAAGGGACACAGAAGAGGTGGAAGTCTCTCTAGAACATGAGACAGAATAAGCATTTCAATAAGGCAAGTCTTCATCTTATACAGACGTGCCAATCATATAATCCCTTGAGAAGCAGCTAGGCTGACTTAGTGTCTTTGGATTGCCAGCGACACTTTTTCAAAGCAAACAAACCATTGATGATGGAGATTTTGATCAAGTCGTTATGTTTGACTATAAAATGTACTTTCACGCAGAACACTGTCTTGAAAGATTGCACCAGGTGTCACAAATGACATAAACTGAAGATTTGTTGCTGCCAGCTTGGAATTATTTATGCTGCAGAGCACTTACTGTTGATAATAAAGGGCCAAAATTAAAACAGATTTTTGTCAGCAGTTCTATGTCAAGGGAGACTGTTTCAGCTCAGACCCTGCAGAAGTCCAGTTCTATCAATTATTTTCATCAAGAACTTAGGTCAGCAAACACAAAACCTACAGATGACATCAAGCTGGGATGGTTTGCTATTACAGTAAAAGAAAAAATAATCCAGTGTCACCAGTGAAAAAAATGTGTAAAGACAAATGCAAAGTACTGCATTTATTAAGGCTAAATCAAGTGCAAAACTGAGTGTAGGCAACTCTTCTGAAGAAAAGGATTTTAAGCTTTAGAGGAACACAGACCATTGAGTCATTTCTAGGATGATCCATAAAGGCAGCTATTACTTTGAGATGCATTAACAGAAATACCCTACGCAAGAAAAGGATGACAATTATTTATTCTGTTCAATACTGTTGAGATTTCAGTTGCAATGCTGCGTTCAGATTCAAGAAGGATGAAGCCAAATGAGAGAGCAGAGGGAAGCTACATGAAATAAAAGATCTGTGGGGGAAAAAATGGAAACTAGAGAGGAGCACAGGAGAAGAGTTATGATGACAGAATGTAAAGGGTTGCTTTGAAGAAAAAGGTAACCAGACATTCCCATGTCTAGTGGGGAGACACGACAATAAAAGATTAGCTAAATTTCAAGCAGATAAGGTTTAGGTTAGCTACTGGAAAAAGCTTTTTAACTGCAAGGATTACAAAGGATTAAAAGAGATACTCAGGGCTCTACAAATTTTTACCTACAGGGATTTGGGGAATAGATTTAACAAACCTTTGCCAAGGTGGTGTCAATTCTAAGCACAACTGGTAGTTCCAGAACTTACAGAAGATTCCAGAAATCTCACATGGCTAGAAATCTTTAAATACCATGTTTTCCCTGCTGGGTTGATGGGAAAATCTGTATTTAGACATTTGGGATTTTTAAGTAGAAAATGAACTAATAAAGCGAGCTTCAAATTTGCATAGGAAAAATGTCACTCATTCACAAGAACAATTTCAAAAAAGATACTGAGAAATAAACATAAATGTGAGGCACATTATTTATGACAATCTAATTCAGTCTCCTGTGGATGATATGAGTCATCTGAGTGGGCTTGGGGAGTAATTTTAGGTAAACTCACAGCAATTTATTCTGCAAAATAATGTTCATCAATATAATATTTACAGCTAGGTGAAAAGAGAGATGATATTTTGCTCTTTCATTTCTGATACTGAATAGCTATATAAGCAGAATTACATTTTAAATACCAAGCGTAAAAAGACATTTGGTTTTAACATATTATAGGAAAACTCAAGGCTTGCTAGTGAATGAAAAAGAGGCTACAGTGGCAGTTTCCTTTCTTTAGTCAGTAGCCAGGGCAGTTCTGCTCAACCAAGTACCAAATTCCCTTTCCAAAACTCAAACTTAGGCAGACAATGCAAAGTGAGTGCTTCCACTCAAAATTGGTTATAAAATGCGATACCATTCTTAGATTCCCTACTCTCCATTTCAGGAGAGTCTGCTTGCATGTAGGCTTGCATTTTTTAATCCCAGAAGGTTATAACGAATCTTGGATCCCACAGTCAACTCGGCCTCAATCATACTTCTCATTTTTCTAGGAGCCCTAGAACATAGTTGTAATACAAACTGAAAACTCTATTTCTGGAGTTCAGAAGTCAAGCCAAGTTGTTATATAAGCCCATGTATTGCTATCCTCTAATTCAAATCTTTGTTTCACGCGGAACTAATTATTAGGAAAGAAGATAGACATAGGGAGGGGGAAATGCTCATTACCACATCCCCTAGATTAATTACCAGATAGCTTCAGCTATGTCTGAAGCAAGTGGAGAAATGTCAATCCATTCTCAAGAAGGCCAAAGTAATGTTCTTTGGAAAACAACAAAACCTAATGATCTGTTCAGCACATGCATATACACAAGTAATCAGAAGTCACTTACGACACTCAGATGAGTAAATTCATCTCCATCAGTAAAAAAAAAGAAGGTTCCCCAAAATAAAAATAATAATAAAAAAGAGCATTTTTCTATATTTCTGTCAAAGAGTTTCCTTAGTGACTGCATGCACAGTCTTGAGATAGTCCCAAGGCATTCCAAGTGAATCATTTATAATAAGAAGGGTTAGAAATGTGCATATTCAAAAATAACCACAAGCTGTGTATTTGTTTAGAACTATGTCCCCCTTGTGGATGAGTCAGGGGAATACAGACATGGATCAAAGGCAAAAAAAAAGGGTTTTTTAAACATCATGTAAAGGCTGGCTCCTGCCACATAGAAGTCCCTCTGCAAATTCATAGCAACTTGTGTAATGGGAAATTCAAACTCAATTCTACTTTGAAAGAAGTGCCGAGTTCTCAAAAAATGTGGTTTTTGCTCTAGTGTGGAAAGAAATTATTCTTCTTAAAATAAAAAAAGAATATATGATCAATAATAATAATAAAGACAAGGTACACTCACACCAGGGATTCTGCCAGTCACATAAAATACAATTTGAGATGGGGTCCCCAAGAGCCACAGGCGAACAGAATCTCTTCCTTCTCTCAATATTAGGGTTTAATCACAGGGTTTAACCCCACGCTAACCTCTTCAGTTTTATTACCAGTTTCAGAGATATGATCCCATCTTATGACTTCAGTTCCTCCTGGGTGACATCAGAGAGATCAAAGTGTAATGCTGAATTTCCCTCCAGTTTGTTACACATCAAATCTAAAACAAGTAAAGCCCATATGACATACACAAGACATATTCACGTGACAAGGAAAAGGCAACAAGCAAACTTACCCTTTAAACATCCAAGCCCTCTGCCCATAGACAACCTCCTTTTCAGAAAGAGAACATTAGTGGAGACAAACAGCAACAGATTTGTCTAATGCCATCTGAATGCACCTGCAGGAAAATCTTCCCTTCACACTACTACCCCTCGCTAAGTACAGACACGTCACTTGAACCAAATTATGTTCCTGTTCACCGAGGAAAGAGAAATTTACCTCTTTGTAAAAACTACCTTGTAAACAACCTGATTTACCCAGCTGCATATTACATGAAGCAAGATAATACCCCAGTGTTTACACGCTACTGCCCTTGCTACAGCACTTTTGAACAGTGGCAAAACAATATTGTGCATCTAGAAATGCCTGGGTTTAATAATTCTTGCATTTAATTTTTACAATTAGGTAGCACCATATAAGCAAGCGCATTCTTACCTTCATCAGAGTTTTCATAAAAGTAATTTTGCGCTTTTCAAACAACTTCTCCCAAATAAATATTGATTATTAGACAAGTTTCATGCTATGACATCCAGTTTGAAAGAGCATGGTAGTATTTGTGCCTCCAAAAGCACTAGATTAGAAAAAAATAATAAATATTTGGTGCCTGGTTAAGTACTTCTTGAATGAAAGTGGATAATAATAATGGATTTTATAACTACAGTTATCAATGGCAAATAACATCACTGTACATTTTTTTTAAAAATATGAGAGATTTTATGGGCTTTTTCCTCTGGTTTTTCTTTTTTATACATTCCACTTTACACTATATTTTGATTTAACAGAATTATGTACAAACTACAGCACATCTAGAACAGAAACTCTGGAGAGGGACAGATTGTTGTGACGATGCTACCTGCATTTACATCCCTCTGAAAAGGCTTGGAGAATACATGCTTCTATAGTTACTCTTCCACCCTTCCAACATTTATTGAGACTACGTGGAGCAAGAACTTATAAGCATCATTTCAACTTGCAAAATGGTTCAGAAAACCTCCCCTGCTCAGCTATGCTGTTGTACCAGCACAAACTCGCAGGTAGAGGCTCCAAGACCAAGATCAGGCTTTAGGATGCAGACAAATAGGAAATACATGCACTTGTAGAGAGTTAGCAACCCTTGAGTGGGTCAGCAGCCACCAGCAGACAGCAAACATGGCCAAACACCCCTGTCCTGAGGCCACTTCAGCGCAGCTGCAGTGCTCTCTGCAAGGAGGATGTAGCCAGGTAGGGGTCAGTCTCTTCTCCCAAGAAAGAAGGGATAGGTCGAGAGGAAATGCCCTCAAGTTGCACCAGAGGATGTTTAGATTCAGTATTATGAAAAATTTCTTTGTGGAAAGGGTTGCCAAACATTGAAACAGGCCGCCCAGAGAAGGGGTTTCAGTTGCCATCCCTGGAGGTATTTAAAAGTCAGAGTTGTAACAATTAAGGACACGGTTTAGTGGTGGACAGGGCAGTGCTGGGTTAACTGTTGGTCTTGATGATCTAAGAGGTCTTTTCCAACCTAAAGGATTCTATGATTTTGTCTATCCTGCATTGCTTGAAACCCGTGACACTCCACGGTCATTATGTGCAGGATGCAAGGTGTACTATCTTTAGAAAGGTACAAAGGTGAAAAGTCTTTAACCCATCATAACTGCATCTCTCAGACGCTTTCTTTCTGCACAACTTATTTGCTAAAACTGTTCCAAACTCAAGAAAAATGAAGGAGAGCTTTTAAAACTTTTTGTATTTCATGTGTCTTTAGCTTATTAGAAAGGTTATTGTTTCTAGATCTAACCCACAATCTCTCACTCTTCAGTTCAATCAAAATTCCAAATACACATAGAAAAGCAGAGAGAGAGAGAACTTTCATGAAAATGACTCTGTTGTTATTTACTTGACTGCTGCACCCCTTCACACAGCAGTGTGATGCAAACTTAAACTTCCTCACCTAACTTCTTGGAAAAAGAAAACAGCATTTCTAGCAGTATCTATCTTTCTCCACCAACAAAACAGTTTCAGAATTCCTCTATGAGAAGAAAGCTCTGCTTGGAATACCATCTTCCTTATTTTATGCTATTGCTGTATAAATGCACAATGCCATCTTATTGTGTATGTACCTGTGCAGGTAGGAATATCTGAATACAGGGGAAGATGGCTATCATTCGCTTATTAGTAGGATTTTTGACGCTTTCATATAACATTTTTATACTATGTGACTAAAAACCAAAACAGGTTAAATGAAACTCTTTTAACTATACACATGTATAGCTATATGACAGAAAACTGTGCTCTAAATAATTATCAATGTCTCAGCATTAAAACAAAGTATAGCGAGATGAAACTCTACAACACAGTAGTCTTCTTCCCATGCTACTGAAAACCACAACTAATCAAATTTGCATGATGCAGTGAGAAGTATGCTCATTGAACATGCAAATGACAACAGTGTGGACGTGACTTAACTATGTTTGAACCATTGTTACAGTTCAAAAATATTGGAAACCTGGAATTTAAAAACAAAAGATACTAATCAATAAAGGCAACTTCCTACAAAAATAAGCAAACTCCACAAACATAAAAAGTGATTTATTAACTGTTTTGCAGAAGGCGTAGAGAGGATGTTGGTGAGTATGAATTACAAGCTAGGGTAAGGCAAGAATGCTGTGCTTTTAAGAAAAAGACAAATATGATCTTATCTGAGAGCCGGTGAGCCTGTAGCCGCAGCAGCCCCTGGATGCGCCCTGGCCATAGTCCCTGGGCTAGGGAGACCAAAAGGTGTCTCCCAGGATGCCAGGGGCCAGGATGCCTTGTTCTGCTCCCCTTTCCCTAGCCCTACCTGTGTACCACCCCTGTGCCCTCAGACTATTGGTCCCTGATGTTTTCTCTCCACCCCTACTGACCCCATATAAAAACCTGAACACGTCTGTTTTCACTCTCTTGCTCATCCTCTCCTGGCTTCTTCCTTATCTGCCTCCCTGGACCCGCACCACGCACGTGGCTGGAATAAATCCCTCCTGGAGACCAATCCTGACTCTGTGTTGTTGACTTATTGAGGAAACTCTCCGCGGTGTCTGAGTGTGTGTGTGTGTGCAGTGGCCTCGCCGTGCAGCTCTCAGCCAGAGACGCTTTCAGAAGGTTGTAGCCTCTTTACCATCAAACCCCCAGCTGCAACAATCCTGACATGCATAAATAAAGCTATTGTTGGCAAGTCATACTCAGTAATAATCTTGCTTATGGTGCAGCTAGTAAGATGTCTATTACATGTTCCGGTTGGACAAAATCCAGAATAGATCAATGGCAGAGAGGTCTACAAAATATGATCTATATGGAGAAAGGGAAGGAATAGGAGTTATCTAATCTAGACAAGACAAGGCTGAAAAGTGGGACAATATAATAAGCACCGCAGAAAGGAATGAAAACAAATTGGTTTTCTTGTCCTAATTGCAGATGGAGTAGGTGAAGAATTTAAATTACAGTAACAGAAGGGGGGAAAAAAAAGAAAGAAGAAAAACTTTGTAGCAGTAAGGGTGGTTACAGATTTTACAGATTGTTTAAGACTTTATGGAATCTTTAGCTGGAAAGGTTTTGGTCTTTAAAGAAAGATCAGATAAAATTCATTCAGGAATGTTTTTGACAAACCAAGAAAATTTCTTGGTGGACTTTGGGGACAAAGGGATGAATTAGATTACTTTTTAAGGTTCTTTCAGTCCTTTGATTCTCCTTACATTGTTGTTGTGCTGCCTTTTGAATCTTAAGGTGAGTCAGAACTCGCGATTTCATGCACTACAGTTGGTACCGCAGCTAAAAATTCTAGTGGATAAGCAGTTGATTTTTCAGCACTTGTTACACAGACACATAGGAAAATGGTGCCTGTTGAACTTTTGGCTGCCTTCAAGGCCATCTCTACGTCTGCATTCCCTCATCGTATCTTCCCAGAAAGTCATGCTGGGTTATGGTGCTATGTGCCATCATGATCTGTTTACTCTTTATAATTTCCAGTTAATTTCATCAGTTGCACATCACTTGAAGTAGTACTTCAGCTTGCCCTTGAAGTGTTCTCTTATCCTCAAACATATGCTTTGTTCTTCAGTTTATCATACCACAGCTTCCTTAACATTCAGGTATTTTCCATTCAGCATGCGTAACTGGCCCAAACAAATGAGTGACTACGAAGTTTTGCATCCTAGCAGAATAGAAAGGCGTCACCTTCCTGTCAATCTTGACTGAATGTCGGAATAGCACTAGTAAGTTTTCTGCCCCAAGGAAATTCTCAGCTTAAAAAAAAAAGTTTAAATACCAACACTTATTCACAGGAATTAAAATTCTCTTCTTCAAATTGTGTGAATGTTCTGCATATTTAGTAATGAAGTCAGTCCAGAAAAGTATAGGTTTTCTGTCTGCACAATAAAAAACTAAAAATACAGTATGTCACAGTATGAATGCGGTTATACAGACATTTTCTCAGGCAAGTTTCCCATTCAAATAATTGAAATCAGATCTTTTTGATGTGACATAATATGATTTATCACATTAGAGTCGTATTGGTACATAAACATCTAGATTACCAGATGTATTTATTATGTTTGGGACCTACAGGGAGATACTGAAAGGAGGACAGTATAGTTTTCTTACAAACTCATTCCAAAAAGGAGAGAGAATTTCTCAGGTCTCTAATGCTAACCCTCTGTCCTGGTTATAACATAAAGCATAATAACTGCCTAAATTACTGTCAGCTGGAACAATTTATAGGAAATGTGTTCCTAGCAGCACACGCTTAAAAATGGATTTTAACTTTGAGAAGCTAAAGTTGCATATCCACATTTTCTTCTTGATAGGAGAGCAACAGTTCATGATAAATTTACAACTATTTCCAGTTCATCGGGTTTATTTGCAGATTATGATTCTCCTCTAGGGATTTGCACATAGCTGAGGTTAAAAACTGGAGCACTTGTGATGCATGGACGACAGTGGGACCCTGATACTGAAGAACAGATGATTCCAGTAGCAGATATTTAAGACACTAAGGAGGGGCTTGGACAAACACAGCAAAGAGTTGCCAGCAAGAGTGTGTGAAATACACTCATTTCACATTCATTCTCATACCCAGTCACTTAGCAATGGTGCAAAATCTGGTGTAACTGCATTTTTTATAATGACAGTAGGAGGTCTACAGTGTGTCATGACTAATTCTGACAATCACGGCCTACCTGCGGTTGTCATAGAAGTTAATGATGGATTGTTAGAAACTACTTCAGCCTCAGGCAAAGCCCTGGGAAGTTAACTACTAGGACAATCTCTAATAAGCTGCAAAAACCAGTTTATGGGCTATTTTGGGGGATAAATTTACTTTTTTTAAGAGAAACTTTACAAAGACATCACCCAGTTTTAAAACCAGGCTCAGGTAGCAGTCAGAGATCAGTGCATTTCCATCCATCACATAATTACGACAGATAGCTAGAACACATAGGAAACATGTTACAATTCGTATTTATAGTTATTTTGAATTTATTTTAATTGCTAGAAATAGCAGGTAACTTTGTTGGAAGATTTTAGTGAAGGTCATATACAAATACCACTTCACCTCACTATACTGTGACTTCTTCCTGAAAACCAGCTCTGCACTGATGACTCTTAACATCATTGACTCTTACTGGAAACAATAGCTCTGCCTCTAATGATGGAACAGAGGTTAACCAACAGTAAATGTGCAAAAAGCCAGTGTTTCTCAGAGCTGCCAGCACTGGGCTGCCATGCAGGTTCACTTTCTTACTTTGAAAACAGGCTCAGCACTATGATGTTATTTGCTTGCAACTCACTCCTGCAGTTTTTCATCTCCAACCAGTTTTATAACTGAACCTGCATAATATGTACCCTTAAGGAAAAAGGCCTGAAAACTAATAGTAAATCAAGATGACAAGAAACTAATCAGTGGAACTCCAGGAGCAGCTTGGAAACACTCGTGTGTTATAGGCTAATGAGGAAGGATGCCTTGCTTCTTATAATGAACAGAATAAAAATAAAAAACAAAAAGCCTAGAAAAAGAGAAATCCCCATGTCCTGTGATTGGTTTCAGGTTTTTTCGGGTTTGGCTTTGTTTTCATTGGAAGACCCGTATTACTCTTATATAGGGCTAAGTGCAGCTTAATCCTGACATGAAAGCGCTTTGAAGGATACAAGTTTATCTGTTATCACACCAGCTTTACACGTAGTGTGCAAGTCAGGTCCTCTTTTCTGCATGGAATCAGGAAGAATATCTCAGTAGATATATCATTAAACTGCCCTTCTGAAGATCTGGGCTAATTTCAAAGCTCAGTCACAGCTAGTGGGTATGGAACAAGAAAGACCCATTTTGGCTGAAAGCTCAATCTAATCACTGTTCATAAAAAACTCTAGTGTAAACTGAAGTGCAGTTAATAACTATTTAGTGAGCAGTTAAAAAAAAAATCTAATCTTGCAAGAAAGTACTTTTGAAGAGCTCAAAAGCAGTGCACCATAATTTACCTTCAATTCTTTGTGCTATTCCATTACTGGACAAATATTCTAAGAAATCAAGAGATATTTTGGACTCATGTTGATAGAACCTAAAGAAGACTTTAATTCTTTATTAACATTCTGTTCAAATATTAATAGGTTTAATCTTATTAAATCAGATTATCCATATTTTTGAAGACCAAGAAACATATGAAAAATGAATTAAGCCAGAAGTTCATAACTGAGCTAAAAATTCAAGAAGTCCTAGTTGCATACTCCACAACAATGGAAAGACTAATTCCTTTCTTTTTGTTTCTCTATTTGTTCATATGTTCCCTCTTTGTTCACATTCCATACTAAGTCTACACTGTCATGAACTTCAAAGCTGACTGGAAATAAACAGGAATAAAGCTGAATTACTTGTCTTTGACATTCTCTTTATGATCAGAATATCTGTTGAAGGCAAATAAAAGGGGGGGGGAAAGGCACAGGTCCTTCCTTTTTTCAAAAGATATAATCAAATAATTATTTAATCTGAAAAAGACCAGTAAGATTGAATACAACTGTAAACCGAACACTGCCAAGTCCACCATTCAACCACGTCCTTAAGTGACACACCTGCATGCTTTTATTATGATTTACAGAAAGACTTAGTGACTCAGATCTACATTTGGCTGGGAGATTACCATAAGCAACATTTGAAAAGATTTTGCCACAAGCATCACTATGCACTTAATGAAAGTACCAAATAAAGAAGTAAAAATATCTTTGAGGCGTACCTACACAGTAAAACAGAATTGGGAAATGACCAGCGCAAGATTCGCATCATCACCCTGCATTGCATACTTTGGGTTTTCAAGGCATCTTCAGTTACGCCGCTGAAGCCTGACAATGAAAAATGTCCTATTAAAAGATTAATCCATTTCCTATCACACATGCCTTTTATCCAGGGATCAGGTTAGGCATTGGAACAGGCTGCTGAGGAACATAGTGGAGTCACCATCCCTGGAAGAGTTCAAGAAACTACTCGATGTAGTAGCACTCAGTGCTGTGTTTAGGTTGACATGGTGTGGTTGGTCAAAAGTTGGACTCTATAACCTTGGAGGTCTTTTCCAGCCTTGGTGATTATATGACTCTGGCAAGGTACTGCTGCCTAGGTGGAGAACCTGGTACATCATATGGATGCTCATGTACCAAGACCTCGGCCACTGAAGAACATCAGATTAACCAACAGGTAGATCAGGCTGCTAAAATTGAAGTGGCTCAGATGTATCATAAGTGTGAATTATTTCTAGCTCAGTGGGCCCATGACACCTCGGGCCATCAAGGAAGGGATGTAACACACAGATGGGCTCAGGACCAAGGGGTGGAATTTGTCCATGGACACTCTCACAAAGGTTATCCATGAATGTGAAACATGAGCTGCAAACAAGCAGGACAAGCTTGTGTGGAGGATGGTGTCTGCAGTATAAATGTGGGAGGCCCTGGCAGATTGGCAGTAACACACTCTCACAAACCCACCAGGACCAGGGCCATGTGCTTGCAGTGGTGGAAGCTGCCACTGGATGGCCGGACAGAGACCCTGCGTCCCGTGCCACTGCCCAGAACGCTATCCTGGGCCTTGAAAAGCAAGGCTTATGGTGACATGATACCCCAGAAAAAAAGTGAGACCGTGGGACTCGTTTCTGAAACAACTTCATAGACAGCTGGCCTAAAGAACGTGGGATGGAGTGGGTGTGTCACACACACCAGCCTCAAGGAAAATCTAATGATATGATGGATTGCTGAAGATAACACTGAGAGCAATGGGTGGAGGGACCTTTAAACATTGGTATACACATTTAACAAAAGCCATTTGATTAGTCAACACTACAGGAGCTATGAATCTGGCTGACACTGCCCAATCAAAACTTTTAAATACCGCAGGAGTGGATAAAGTTCTCGTAGTGCACATAAAAATATGCTGGGTTATTCCTGCCTCAGGAAAAGTCTCCCTTATCCATGGGGTTGCTTGTTCTCAAGGACCTCGATGCTCTAGGTAGGTAATGTGGGAGGATTGGAATCTGATGTGTTCCTCAAGGGGATTTGATTTTTGAGTGAAAATAACCAATAAATTAAATTATATTAACTCCTATATAATGCTATATGTTGCCACTTTTATGGCAGCTAGTTACCCATCACCACCACACTGGGCACCTCATGGTACCTGTCTCTACCATTCCAGACTTGGGGATCTGAACCCAATTCGTCTTCAATCACCACATTAATGAAGAATAAATTTAAATGAAACCAGACAAGCACAACATTGATGGAATCAGAACTGGCTTCAGCATGCAGCAACCCAACACTACACACCACCTTTCCTGCCCTGAGACATTTCTGACAGATAGAGCATGAAGTTATGGACTAAATGAACTCAATGGAGTTTTGTAAGGATGGTCCATAAACTAAGAGAATGACACCTGTGTATATATAAGTTGAAGCACAGAAAAGGTGACTGTACCGGAAAGCGTGAACCTGGCATGACACAAGTGGTGTGGAATAAGAGGTGGATACTCTTGTGGTTTTGTGTGTAATAGAGCTGACTTTTTTCTTAGTAGCTGATACAGGGCTGTGTTTTGGATTTAGGATGAGAATAATGTTGATGACACATTGATGGTGTAGTTGTTGCCAAGCAATGCTTACCTTGAGTCAAGGATTTTTCAGTTTCCCATACTCTGCCAGAAAGCAGGTGCAAAGAAGCTTGGAGGAAGCATGGCTAGGACAGCTAACCTACCCTAGCCAAAGGGATATTCCATAGCATAAGATGTCTGCTCATTATAAAAACTGGGGGGCATTGGCTGGGAGGTGCCAGTCTCTGCTGTGGTATGGGCAGCATCACTTTTTTCTTGGATTTTCATCATCTCTCTCCCTCTCCTTTTCATTAAAATTGTTATTATATTTTGCTTTTTTCTCCCTAAATTACTAAACTATTCTTATCTCAATCTGCATGTTTTACATTTTTCTGATTCTGTTCCCCATCCCAAGGAAGGGTGGGGAGAGCGATGTGGGGAGCAAGCAAGCACCTGCGTGGTACTTCGTTGCCAGCTGAGGTTAAACCACAATGCATTTTTGCATGCATAAAGCATGCATTTTTGTGTCTGACCTATTTTGAACCCATATAGGGAACACAAGAGAAATAAAAAGCTATAGTCCAGGAACTTGCTGTAAAGCTATTTCTTCCTCAGCAGTTCTGTTCTTCAGCGTTCTCTCTCCCTTGCAATTCCCCGTGGTTTAATCCTTTTTTTATTTCCTTCCTTTTCCAAAAATACCCTCCCACGTTACCAACAGTTGCCAAAGGCCAATTGTGCTGAAAATAGAGGCTATTACTCTCAGAGGAAAAAGCAAAAGGAGTTGTTTTATCTAACATTGCTAAATTAGCCACGTTTTTCTAAGCTGTTTGACAGATTTCATTCTCAGTACATGACACTGAACTTCAATCACTAAGTCTCCAATAGGGTAAAAATAGCAGTGAAAGTAAGTTCAGGCCCCTTGGGGTCATCGGTTGTTCATGTTATAGAGAAGTCTAGATGAATTTGGTGGAATGAAACAAATAAGGTTCCAAGGAATTTACCCCACAATCAAGGTAAAACTGAAGAGTAATAACTTTTAATTGGAAAACTAGAAAACTTTTTTGTGGCATTTTACAAGTGCTTTAGCATTTTACAAGATTCTACATTACATTTTATGATGCTTTTCCATAACAATCTAATCACAATAGCAAAAATAACATATCTTCTTTTACATAAAAAATGAGGCTTCTCTGCCCTTCAAAGCTTGCTCACTGAAGACTGAGACTGCTGCAGTTTACTTTTCAAATTCAGGAATGAATCCTGAACCATCTATCTACACCCACCACTTGCAGTCTTGAGGAGAAACATTTTGACCAAACAAACTCTGAGTACAGTGTTAACATTTGCTAAGCTCGCAAGAAAGACAAGGTATGATAAAATTAAAACCTCACACACCTGAAGTGTGTCTGTCAGAGGCAAAGATTCATCTCTATTGCCAAATTGTATATGCCCCTAATACCCAGTTCCATTTCCATATCTGAAAAATCTCTCTTCTAAAAGCTCTGATAACTACTTTGTAAAAGGCAGACAGGTACAAGCTTGCTAACGCCTTGTTATAGTGTGGTTTTCTCTCAGAGCCTTACCTATGGTGCACATCAACCTTTTCTTTCAAATACCGTCTTGTTTCTAGTGACAGACTTCAGGGTGGATACACTGAAATAATAGTAATCTTCACTCATAACCACATCTGCCACTTTCAACAAAAAAGCAATAAGAAGCACACTCCTTGCCCTAGAACTCCTGCAGTTCCGAATCCTTCATTCCTTGGCACCACAGCATCCATTCATTTCACAGCTGTCAGAGAGCTTGCACCTGACAATCAATACAACATCATAGATCAAACGTACCATGAGGCTACTGTGAAGTTTTTCTTACTTCAGTGCTGGAAAAACAGGGAAATTTATGAAAACAACAATGACAAAGCAAAACCAAAACAAACCTCTGTTGCTTAAACCAACAAATATAACTATGGTGTTGCTGTTATCTCCTGTAGCCAATACAGAAGAGTGTCTTACAGAGATAACATACAGTCCCATTGGTACTAATCCTACATTTAGTGTGGATCCAAAAGTCTCGTGCAAGTCAGTAGCGGAGCTATGGAAAACCAGCAGAATTTGTTCCAGAAAGCTTACTCTGAGGGTAGGATTCAGTGTGACATAAATGAATATATAACCTATAATATTATAAAATCACCTGCAAAGGAAGCACCAGAGCCATTGGTGGGAACAGCAGCTTTTATCAAGAGGGCCTTCACTGAACCAAAACTTACTGGGTTTCAACAGAAGAAATTAAAATTTCCTTATGGCGTTCTTAAATACTGCAATGATCCAGCACAAGTAAATATCCATGAATGTATTCCCTCAACTGATATGTCTGGGTTGGATAGCTTTAAGTGCTACTCTTTAGCTCTTGAGGAGCTTTCCTAACTTTGAACAAAGTAATTCTATATACATATATGAAACCCACCTCTTGTTTTCTTCCTGAAGACTTTCGTACAGGCTTCAGCAAATTTTTCATTCGATCGATGAGTAGTAACAGCTCAGAGTTCATGCAATAGTGTTGCTGAAATATGACTCAAGGTGGTTAAAGAAAATTCAGTCCAGGAACAATTAATTTCTATTCACAATTTTCATGCAGAGGAAAGCTGTTGAACATTCCCTGCTACTTGATTATACATTACTTCAATGATCCCATTGATTAGGTGACTTTTTCAATCAAGTAAGGATGTCCATTTTCAACTGTACTTTTCTGCACTTGATGATTCTCTGTGCTCTGATGCATTTATTTTATTTTAATTGAAGAGGCAGGTTGTTAAAATTCTGGGAAAGAATTTAGACTATATGAATCTTTAACAATGGTCAGTGATTAGCAAGGCCTTTTACATATTTAATGATGCGGTTTCTGGTAATGATATGCTGTTCACCATTCACACTGAATGTTGAAGTGATTACCTGCATCTGATATTGTTTTCCTGGTGAATTCAGAGTGCTCCATGCAGTGAGTGGGCGTGACAAAACTCAACAATCAGGCTTGGTTTGGGTGACTATTGAAAGTACTGGGACAATGCAGAATCACAGAACAATTTTAGGTTGAAAGGGACATCTGGGAGACATCTAGCTCAACCTTCTGCTCAGAGCAAGGCCAGCTTCAATGTCAGATTCAGTTGCCCAGGACATTGTCTAGTCAAGTTGTGTCAAAACTCCCCTATGAAGATTTCACAATCACTCTGAGCTCTGCTCCAGTACAATTCTCCAGATTGATGGAGAATTATTTTCTCTTTAATCCAGATGACAACCAGTTAGGCTTTGAAATACTACCACTCCAGTGAGGCTGGTGAGCCAGCCAGTTCCTCAGCCACCATGTAGTTCACGCTTACAACCCACGTCTCCTTGGTCTGACTGAAAGAATACTGTGAGAAACCACGACAAAAATCTTGCTAAAGATTTTTTAAACAAATTTCATTGCTCTTGCCCTGTTTTCAAGAGAGATGGTCCAATCCTGCCACAGAAAGCAGCCGTGTCAGTCAGGTCTAATCTGCCCTTGTTACATCGATGATAGCTGTCTCCATGTCAGTTCACCATGTACCCAGAGGTGGCTTCTCTAAGGACATAACATTTCATGGCATAAAGGTGAGGCTATTTGGGCTGTTGACATTCTTGCCTTTGCTGAAGATGGGAGGAACATTCACGTTTTTCCAGTCCTAATGCACACTTTTTTGATTTGGAGTGCTTTTTTACCTCCCAGCTCTGAAGAATTCTGAAGACTTCTTTCCACTTTACTGCACTCTGCCTCCATTTGTAAATTGCTTTTGTAAGGAAAGCAGTGTCTTTTTTTCCACCCCACCCTCATATTTTCTTTTTCTGCTCCATGTTGCCTATTGTCTATCATCCATTTATTTCTTTACAACTGCAAAGACGATCTTGCCTTCCCACTAGCTAATTTCCTTCTTCAGTCCATATTTATCAGGAACAAAACTGCAGTGTTTTCTGTGTGGTATAAGACCAAATTCAGCAAATATGTGGGATCTTGGGACAGAACAGTCTCTCACTGCACTGGAAATCTCAGAATCACAGTAATCTAGCTGAACTGTTTGCTCTCTGTTAAGCCTGACGAAAACCTAACAGACACACAAAATATCACCCATACTCTAAAATAAAAATGGTAATAAAAAAGCAGCACAATGTCCATCAATGCTATTTCCATGCTGAACTTAGTCAGAGAAATAAAAGAAAATCAAAAAGATCAACAGATAGTTTTATAACAATGAACTATTGAAACACTTGGCATGTTACGTATATAAATCTAGTGCAAAAGAATAGCACTCTGCTGATTTTTACTGTGGCTGCCCCTAGAAAAGAACAAAACGTGATCATTTTCACCAGCAAGTCAGTACTTTGGAGAAAGCAGAATTACATGTGTCATGCCCTGATAAATTACTCCTCTCCAGATGAATTCTATCCTTTCATGTTATAAGACTTGTATAGAAGCCCTCCTCACTTAGAATAAGACCTTGAAGAAAGCTCTCTGTTTTCACAACCAGCTTTCATATATGAATCATATCTGCCTTCCTTGCTGTAAGTGCTGTCACCTACTCAAGGATTCTCACTCTTTTTAAGTCTTAAAAAGTGTTATGCTTTTTTAAAGACTAGATTTTTATTTTAATAAAAAAGATTCATGCCGCAATAATGTCCTATTTGAAAAAGTAGCATTTGAAATGCATAATTCAAGCATATTGAAGGTTGTCTCCTGCGGCTTATACTAAAGTATCTGACTGATGTTCTGTCCCCTATATCCAATAATCCTTTCAATGGTCAGCAGCTAAACATATTTATTATGTGCCATAGAAATAAATTCTGTAATTAGAACTGATTTTCTTTTTTTCAAATTAAGCAACGTTTCTTCTGGGTGCATCATTTCTACGGAAAGAAAAATTCAAATAAACCTCTCTCTACATAATCTTAAATTATACTAATTAGACACTTACGTAGTATAACCTATAAAAATATAATTCAGGAAAGATTACAAGTCTATTGCCAAAACTGTTATGAGGAAAAACTCTTGAAGGAATAACTTGACACACAGGGAAATTATAAGGTTCATTAATTCAGAGAGAGAGGATTAGGCTGTCTTGGACAGTGCAGATGTAGAGGGGACTTAATAATTTAAGAGGTTATAAAAAGAGCTCAATCTCTATTATACCCAATTTACCCCTCTTTAAATTTGCCAGAAGGTATGACGAAGAAAAGATACTGAAACTTATAAAAAGAAAGGTCCTAACTGAGGAGGAGGAGAATATTCTTCGCATTCACAAGAGAAAGACTAAGAGTAACAGTGAAATAATGTACGTACATCTAGGGAAATGTTTTCTCTCAGAATCTTTCAAAACATAGAAAGCTCATCATTGTATTATTAATACACGGTATAAACAATATGAGGCACAAAGTAAAATTAAAATTTATAACACTCATAAACATCAAAATACTACATATGCATATATCACAAACACCTCCTTGTTTCTAGTAACTATGATCTGTAGTAAGCGAGAACATGGCACCCTATCCTTGGATAACTTCTCTGGATTTCTTACGTGAAATCTGGTCAAGGCTTTTATAAATCTGTCCTTTATTCCTAGTTCTGATATCAATGCAATGCCATTTCCTTAAAGCATCGTGTAAAGCAGAATTTAATGTGCTGCCTTTAAGGTCTTTTAACTATTTAATTTTTTACTTCACTTTTTCCTAATCCCAGATTAATTGTATACTTTGCTGTATTTGTCTTCAGTGCAATAGTTCCACCTGTCTCCACATCTGTACATCTCACACATCTACATCACAACTTACACAGCATATTCTACAATGTCCTGTCACACCTTGTGCAGTCATGAGTGGAGGTTCCATGTGGAATGTCTGACACTTCCCAATTCCATTCCCAAACTCATTGTTACTCTCTACACCAGGATTCCCAGCTCTGTATTCACCCAATCCCTCATACCCCTGATAAACATTTCTCTTCATGTTTTGCTCTATTATCACTAACTTAAGAATCCAATCTCGTAAGAAACAACGAGACTAAGCAACCGGTGCATCTAATTAAAGTCAATCTGGAAAACAATACTTGAGTTCTCTGAAAATATTTAAAGCATGCATGTTAATCCCCCTACTGCAAGCAGTGAAACACTTTTGTTACTAGTAAGAGCTATGGAGCATGGTACTGAACAATGCTGATTTCCTGAGCATCTCCTGTATCTGTAAAGAAAAAGAAAATCTGACTGCTTTTCTAAGTAATTTATAGTCCTTTCTTCAATCATATTTTGTTTAAAACATGAAATTATTGAATCTTTTTTAGTTAAGTGTGGTTGCGCACAAAAGGATAACGTCACAGACACCTAAATGTAGCACTGAAAAGCTAGTATTTCTAATACTTATACAGAGACAGAAAACCAAATCTAAACTCCCAGGAGCTTCTTTCAACTAATACTGCAAGTGTATTTTCAGCGAGTCCTTGTGTATGTGCTCATACATGACTATGTGCCAATACGCACTTACATAAATCCTTCCTTAGTGAAGATGGAGAGTGTCTAAAAATTTTCCTTCAGTTTTTCTCTGCCAGCTGGCTGGGTGAGCTGAGGACAGCAGGGAACATACAAGGATTTTAATATTTTAGGGACCTGTCATTTCAAGGATAAACTTTGCATTGCAGTATTCCGAGAGCCAAAAATGAGATCGGCCCTTGTGCACCCAGCAGTCAGAGCAACAGCACCTCAGCAGAACAGCCCCATCCCTGGTCTGTTCCATAGTTCTGCAGCCACAGTGTTTTCCCAGAGTTCCACATTCTTAGAAGGGACTCAAAAACTCTTGCCCATATATTTGTTTGCATGCACAGCCATGGGCAGTTCTAGATTCAAGTGTGGAAGTTTATGAGAAATCATGGCTTAAGTCTACCACTACTCCTTTCAAAGTA
Organism: Oreocharis arfaki; assembly: GCA_013398015.1. Lineage (NCBI taxonomy): Eukaryota > Metazoa > Chordata > Aves > Passeriformes > Paramythiidae > Oreocharis > Oreocharis arfaki. The sequence goes on along the minus strand of VZRR01013562.1, from coordinate 136,209 downwards.
CAATTAAGAAGACTAACCCTTAGGTCTGCCATTAAAAGAAGGTTTTATCCTGATCACAGAGTGCAGTTACACTGCAAATTGTGATCATAGCATGGAGAGTGGAGCTAATTCAGACCACTCTAGTTCCTAAAACAATGCAATTGTACCCTTGTGGTGCAATGTCCAAAAAAAGATGTCCTGCTAGAAGGTAACATGAAAAGGTAGATACACTTATCTCAGGATCATTTTGGAATCTGGGAGATCACTGCATGGATGCAAAAGGATTTTACAGTTTTGACTCAATCTGTCTCAGGTACTTCTGCATGATCCTCACTTGCACAGTGCAGGCATTCTGAAAAAAAGCTGGTGTGCAGGACACTGAAAAAATTAAAGCTAAACCTCTTAAATGAAGCAGAGGAGAAAGTCAGCACATGAATTTCAGAGAACTGAGCTGACTGCTAGGTGCAGATTTCAAGCCTGAACAGGACCCTAACTGGCTAGTTTGAGACCATTTCTTAGAAAAGCACTCACCTTTTGGAAGGGAGTTGGTGGCAGTAGAAAGAGATAGACTAACTGGAAGTCAGAAGGTCAGTGGTTTGGATGAGACTGGCTGTCAAACGAGGTCAAACTCTAGGCTGTTTGTTAAATTAATTTCAAATTGTTCTAAAGGTCTTTCTCATTTAATCAGATGGTTTTCAAATAGCTTTCAGTGAATCCTTCAGTGATAAAATTCATATCCACTGGTAAAGCAAACCATTTGCAATTTTCATTAAAGATTTACTTACGTTTCCTCGTGCTGAGCAGCTACCAGTTCTGATTAAAAAATCCTTTACTTTTAGCGACATGATGAAATGGAGTCTCAACAGACCATCTGCACAAAAGGACAGCATTACAGCTTCCAACCTTCCAGTAGAAACTTAAGGGAAAGCGCTAACCACAGATTATGCAACACATGAGATAGCAGTCTGTCTCAGAAAGATTTCCACATTGGAATATTTGGAGCAGCTTTAGGTCAATGCAGGAAACAGCAGGGTTACAGCCACAGAGCACTCTTGCTTAGTGAAAGTCTGATTTTATTATTTGAGATTGTTTTGAAGCAGCTCAATATCCTCAGATGAAAACTGAATTTTGTTTTGAAGAGTCTAGATTCAGAACTTGCTCCTGCAAATCCATTTAAATCAGTTATTGTGACATGCTATCAAGAAGGAGGCATCTTAGAAGTTGGCCTTTTCCAGAGCCTAAGTGTAGGCTATCAGGAACCTGCTGGGGGCACCTTGAAGCCAGCAGACATCTACAAACAAGGTGTCCCACATTTGGACATGTACTGTAACCACTTCATTATAGTATAGTAAAGTACAAACCTTCCTTCAGGAAAGTTTTAAACAAATGGCTCAATCCTATCCATATATTTTGAATCCCACACCTTTTCTATGAGAGATATACTTTATGGATCTTGCTTAACAGTGTTGTACACAGAGACCCAGAAAGTTCAAAACACTCATTCCTTGTTCTGTAGAGTAGACAAACAGGTACCACCACCCTCGTGCTCGATAAAACTTCAGAATATATTATTTCCAGAGTACATGGTTTCAGTGAACACAGTCAATGGTCAAAATGAATGTATTATTCTGTTAAGTTACCTCACCTGTGTTGAAAATTTCCATGAAAAGACAGCCAGAAAGATGTTGTTACCTTCCTGCTAGCCCACCCCAAGAAAAATAGAGCTGCATAAGGTTGGTCTCAGAAAGCTACAGTGGGATAACAGTACCTGTTTTATTACTATAAAAATTTCTATCAGGTTTGGGGTTGGTTTGCTTGTTTTGCAGAAACTTGCACTTAATAATAAAAACAATCAGGGTTTTGCTCCAAGGAAGACAAAACCTAAGTACAGTGAATGAGGACAATACAGGTCAGGCCCATAACCTCTTTCACTCCACCTACATTTTAAACTATTTACATATTTATTACCTATTTGATTATTTTCCCAGGGATTTATTCCTGCAGCCAAAGCTGCCCAGGTAGTTGTGAAAGCCATGCAATCAATACTGCCACACATCAAAAAAACCCCACAATAAATTTCTGGGTCTCTGCATGTATGACCATGTACACACAGATGCACAAACACCTCTCAATTGAATATCAAGCATTTACTTTTGAAAACCCTGGTTATAAATTAAAAGACCACAAGTCAGCAAATTAGTAAAAGGCATGGGGGGGGGGGGGGGTTGTTGGAGAGAGGGAATCTTTGCTACTTCTGGGCAACTGCTAATAAAACAAAGGATTAGCAACAAAGGCAGGCATTTCATTGCTTATTCCCTCTATACAGGCACTTGTTATTTAGAGGAAATTAAGAGAAAATCTTACATGCTGCAGAGTTTGCTTAATATACCTGCAAACATCTAACATCAGACCCACTGCTCCTATCCATGGTGGTAAAATAAATCTCTTTCCAAAGTCAAGAGCAGGCTGGTGACAGCTGCTGTTTCCTGATTCTCTGAAAGGATTTTGAGGGGCTAAATATATTTGTAGGTTTTGAAATGGGGCGGGAGCTACAGATGGGAGCTTTCACATGACAGTGTATCTAGGCAGAGATAAGACTGACACCCATTGTTCAGGGAACAGAGGAGAGCTGAGATAAATAAAATTCCTTGAAATATACTTTTAGGGTTTTTTTCCAAAAGCACATCATTCCTATAGGGCCTCTATTGCTTTGCTCCTTTTTGTCTGCTCTCTGCTTGTTACATTAATTCGCAGTGTCTAGCCTTTGCTGCCTTCTCTCAGTCCATGGTACCGAGGATTACGTGGCTCCTGTTTTTTCTTCTGTAGTTTTGAAATATAATCAAAGCAGAGACATTTTGTTTCAACAGCATCAACATGATTTATGCTGCAGTATGCGTCCCTCAGGATACGTATTCAGACTCCCAAACCTGAAGCTGGGAAGATCAAAAGAGGGAATGTGAAGAGAGGGGAAGGTATGGGAAAAGTAAGTAATTTGGTTCAAAATTTGGAAAAAAAGAAGCAAAAAATACATCAAAAAAGTGTCAGATTTTATATATATTTTACTTTGCAACTGCAACATTAACTGGCAGAGTTGTTTTCTAAGCAAGACTTTCAGGATTTCAGCAGTGTTTTACAAGGGATAATGGAAATGACAATTTAAAAAATCTATTCCAGTTTGCATATAGGAAATACAATTAGTATATCGTAACTTAAAAAGAAAGTGGGAGGGGTTTTTTGTATAAAAAGGCAATAACATATCCTCCTCATTAAATAGGAAATAAAGTTTAATTCTTTTCAATCATCGTAAACACAGAAACATTAAAGTAAAATTCCAGCCCAGAAAAATAAAATCTTGTAGAGAAATTACCTTCCTAGAGAAAAGATTTTCATTTAGTACATTTCCACTTGTTTCCCTTTCCTTGTACTCTGCACTATCACCTTCATTCTCAGTAGATAGTTAAATCTCAACTACATGCCCATCAATGGTACAGGGAATCAGCTAGAATAATTTGAGGACAAAAATGTCAATGCACTATGCTTTGATTTCTCCCCAGGGTAGCTAAACATTCACAGATTTCTTCAGCAAGTGTCTCAGCCCCATAGTAACAAAATTAAAAACTAAAAACTGTCTTCAAAGTTCCAAAGTCTAGTTTTTTGTTTTTTTTTTTTATTTCAGCAGCAGCAGCAGGCTGGTCTTTGCTGCAGGATTCTTAAAAAAGTCTTTTGGGGGTATTTTGTAATTATTCTTCTTTGTGGTGCTGATTGTTGGTTGGTTTGCTGTTTGGTTGGTTGGTTGGTTTTGGGGAGGGATGTTTGCTTTTTGCAAAAACTGTTAACACTTCCTACAAAGAAAGTTTTTAATCAGTCAGACTAAGGTTTCCTCTAAGGTGGGAGGTTTGTTTTTCGGTTAAGTTCTAACGCCGAAGACTTGAAAATGTGGAAGTCGTTTCCCAGACACACCCTTTCCTGATTTTCAGTTTGGCAAGTGAGGCATTCCTTCATTTTCATTTGAGTGGTCCTCCTGATAGCAATTTAAAGAAGAAAAAAGGTACAGAAATCTGCTAAGCCAAGGCTTGTATTGGCAGACGTAGAGAAGCGAGAATTATACTTAAAATGTGTGCAACATATGGAAGAATGAAACCAGACATCTCAGCTGCTCCTTCTTGATCAAACATAGCCAGTAACCCAACAGCCCCCATCTGACCTGCACACCTGCTCACCCCCCAGAGTTAGAGCAGTTACTTCTGCAGCTCAACCTGTGGAGATCTGTGCTGCAATATTAAAAATTCAGAGCTCAAACTCATCTTCTGAAGGAAGATTTCAAGGAAAGGGCACCGATTACTCAGTGAAAAAGGTAAAAACAAGTGTATGATGTTCTAACTCCCATAGGCATAAATTATATCTGAAAGCTAAATTAAAGTAATATTGGGGCTGCAAAATCAGGAGTAAAAAATTAGGAATTGTCCATACTAAACCTTTGTCCCCTTACGATCCATTCTGTAGTTCCATGATCACGTGTCATTTTCCTGTCGAAGTAATGGATTCATACAAAACCTCTGTTCAGCCGCCAAGCGTGAATCTGCTATTTCGTAATTTTGGGGTACTTAGTTTCTTGACCCAGATAATGCTTCTTTATCACACTGCTTGCTCCCAACCACATTTATATTTCCAGGCTGGAGGAGCATTAGGGATAGCAGTTCAGCACACCTACATAAAGAAAGCATGCTTGCATATAGTGCTACTTGGAGCAGCCATATGCAAGCCAATGTGTTTGATTTTGAATGCATGAAATATTGACATGCTTTGCTCCTCCAGCACCTGCTGCTGACTGAGCTACATACAAGCAGGGCCACAGGAGCTACCCTCTCAACAGTAAGTAATGCATGATGACAACTCAGCAGTCGCCAGCCAAAGAAGGGAGTGAGATGAGCCAGGGGACTAAGAAGGACAATTACTTCAGCCAGAAAAATAAGCAGAGCAAGAAAAAGAAGAAAGACATTCAAAACTCTTTTTTCGGGCCCCAGAAAAGCTCTGTGCGTACTGCAATTGCCTTTTTGTGAGCTCTAAGATCTAAACTTGCAGAATTCATAAATTCATAGATGAAACCAGGGATTTTGGGGGGGGAGGGAGGGAGGGGAAAGACAGCAGGAGAGGGACAGCACTGTGCTCACCCATTCCCAGCAGCACAAACCACTGAACTTGCCTGAATAAACATTCCTATCTGAACTCCTTGTAGCATATTTCATGATAAGGTGTTTAGGAACCTATGCCATTCCTATATTTTCTACCCAACATTGCTTCTACTCATGTGATTTATAGCGCAGTGGTTGATGCATTAAGAAAACAGCCAGTTAAAAATTGAAAAAATACAAAGTTTTAGTACTGAAAATACACAAATAAACAAAATAGCTTATACAGATACTCCATCAATTTTCAGATATTCTCCTCCCTTTCAGGGTAGGGTTCATGCCCTATCTCAATTCCTGGTCTACCAACAAAGGCATTTATTCTTTTTTAAAATTATATATATTTACTGTGACTTAGAAGTAATATATTCTTCACAAGGTTTTAAAAGCAACATTTGCTTCTCATTCCCATGGCTCACACTTGATTGTACTGGCAGGAAGTCAAGACTCACAAAGCAGCCTCCTGTCTAATCAAAATTAATATACAGTAATAATTGGAAGGGCACTGGAACAAAACACTGAATAGTGCCAATAAGAAGCAAATATCACACTGAGTGCAACGTGTATGTTTTAGAAAGGGCTGGGGAATGCAGCTTTATTCTCTGTGTCAGAGCAGCAGGCTTCTTTTCTGAACAGGAGCAAGAAAAATGGATGTAATGCCTGTCCTTCTCTCCCAGACTGCTGACTCACAGGAGAGGGTGTCAGCGAGGCAGGCAGCAAACACATATGGGGGGCCTGGGGCAGTGAGAAAATGCAAAATTCCATGTGCACGTGAGCATGCATGTGTAATGAAGTGTTCTAAGGAATAAAACTAGAAGAATTGTCTGCTGCTTTAAGGATTGCTTTGAACTATTTTTTGCATGTATGACAAACGCCAGAATGACAGCTCCCAACACTGAGCAGCTCTGTCTCTCCAAAGAGGAAGGGCAAAGTCCAGCTGGGGAGGTGGTCCATGATAGAACAGGTGTAGCCAAAGCCAGCAGTACCAGCAGTGAGCATCAGCCTTGATCCTGAGGAACTTCCACCCGCAGCTTAATAAGGAATTAGCAACCTCCACAGAAAAAGAAAAAGGCTCTTGCTGAAAAGTTGAGAAAGATGCCTCCAAGTTTCCAACTACATCCCAAACAACTTAGTGCTTTATATTGACCAAACTTTTTAAGAAAGCTTATGAAAGTATCCAGATCCTTTTCTCTTTTCTAGGGTGTGTCCCCTCTCAGGATGCTAATGATGTATCGCAATTTTGTCGAAAGTGAGAGCAAATACAGTGGTAACTGTTACTCAGATGGGACAAGGACATTCCTCTATGAAAAAATACAAACAACCAAAAAGCCCAAGATGGAGACTATTAATAAAACGTATTGTGGGAATTAACAGCAGTTCAGAAAGCCTGTCTGAGTCTGAGTCTGACATTGGTCTCAGCACAGTCCCCTTCTACCTGTGAGAAATCTGGTCGAGAGAAGCAAGAAATTCAAAACAATAGAGGGAGTAAACAGCAACAAGGCTGCAGCTGGCATTTTGTTTGGATTCTTGAGATGTCTGTGTTGTAGATAACTAATAATAGTATGGTGTAGTTAAAATAGCCAAGAAACCTACTGTAGTAGTTGAGCAACCAATAGACAACTAACACAAATGATAAACATACGAAAGTGAATATATATGACACTGGCTCTTAGAATAAACGCTTTTTGCCTGCACTTTATATTAAAATTAGTGTGCATCGTGCGTCCACCCCAACTGCACAACATATCACTCTCTACAAAGGTGCCAAGCCTGCTTTCTTTTATTTGCTTGCTTTTTATTTTCCCAGAAAAATTAAATGAACTTTTTTGAAGTTCTGGATAGAGACTCTGCAGATATTTCAAGAGCTGATTAATCAAACAGTCCAGTCGGTTCTACAGCCTGTATCAAATAATTCACCACAGCAAACCTTGCAAAGTCACCAACGAGAGATTTGTGCCAAGCACAAGGCTGAAATGCACAGCTGTGAGTTTGGGAGCAGGGCAGATGAAGGAATGAAATCTGATGACAAAGAAATAGATATAGCAATGTGCATGAAGTACAGTTGTCCATTTTCTTATTTGTGTTTCCTTAAAAGTCTGAAAGTATTCATAGAGGTCTCTCCAGAAAAATTGAACAAAAACATACACACAAAAAACCCAACCAACCAACCAAAAAAACCACAAAAAAAAAAAAAAAAAAAAAAAAAAAAAAAAAAAAAAAAAAAAAAAAAAAAAAAAAAAAAAAAAAAAAAAAAAAAAAAAAAAAAAAAAAAAAAAAAAAAAAAAAAAAAAAAAAAAAAAAAAAAAAAAAAAAAAAAAAAAAAAAAAAAAAAAAAAAAAAAAAAAAAAAAAAAAAAAAAAAAAAAAAAAAAAAAAAAAAAAAAAAAAAAAAAAAAAAAAAAAAAAAAAAAAAAAAAAAAAAAAAAAAAAAAAAAAAAAAAAAAAAAAAAAAAAAAAAAAAAAAAAAAAAAAAAAAAAAAAAAAAAAAAAAAAAAAAAAAAAAAAAAAAAAAAAAAAAAAAAAAAAAAAAAAAAAAAAAAAAAAAAAAAAAAAAAAAAAAAAAAAAAAAAAAAAAAAAAAAAAAAAAAAAAAAAAAAAAAAAAAAAAAAAAAAAAAAAAAAAAAAAAAAAAAAAAAAAAAAAAAAAAAAAAAAAAAAAAAAAAAAAAAAAAAAAAAAAAAAAACCCACACAAAAAAAAAAAAAAAAAAAAAAAAAAAAAAAAAAAAAAAAAAAAAAAAAACCAACAAACCAACAAACCACAATAATTTATAGTTAAACCTGCTGACAAACTCCTGGTACTTCTATTTCAAAACTCCTACAAATTATTATTAAATGTTTTATTCATTAAATATCACTTTATCTACTTCAAATGCACGAAACCAGAGTCAGACTTTTACTGGGACCTCGCAACTCTTATTAGGTGAAGACGAGCTTCTTCAACCGCGTGTATCCAGCAGCACTGAACCCAAGAGTGACAAGTCTAACTCAGGAGTCTAACACCATAGCACTTCAAGGAAGAGCTGCATTAGCTCTTCCTGCCGAAGTAACACTGAGGCTTTTAGTGTGTCTTGAATGAAACTGTGCTTATGCAATCATGTGACACACTACACACATGCACTATCTCCTCTCTCCGTTTGTCACTGACTCTGGAGCGCCAACCCTTTGTTTTTAATAAAGCAGTAATTGTCTCAAAGATATTGAGTTTCTTCATGCTTTTTTAAAAAAAGAAAGCAGATGAATGACAAGCATTATTGCTACCCTTGCCCAAGGAAAGACTGAAGAGCGAGCACAACTTATTTGCCACTGGAGAATTCTCACAAGAAAGATCAGGAGTCACCTAGCCCCAGGAAAGCTGCAAGTTCCATTTCTGTTAGACTAAAGAGACTCCAGTCACAACCAAAAAGGAAATCCACAGGAAATTTGACTTTCTTAGTTCACTTTCTCAGAGGAATGTTTATTTCCACGGAGCACAGCCCCTGAAGGAACAATATCCTCATAACTGTGAAAGAGCTTGTCAGCTTGCCCCCACCCACCAAAATCCCTCAGCTCTCAGACAGGCTTCTGAATTTTCAATCAGCATCTACATGCTGATCATCCCAAAAAAAAAAAAAAAAAAAAAAAAAAAAAAAAAAAAACAAAAAAAAAAAAANCCCACCAAACTGTCCCCCTTAGAAATCAGCTGCCAGAGGATATTCTCAAATATCAAAAAACTTCCAAAAGATTATTTTACCTGAATGGAAACAGGAAGATGTTGGTAGCAGCCTGTGAAGTCGGGGAAATGAGCTGATCCCTCTCAATATTATTTGCAACAAAATTAACAATTTATTTCAGTTATAATGAACCTACTTCAATTAAATCTGCAGCGTTTGTTTCCAGGGAGATTTCACTATATGGGTGGGTACAAAGTGTGAAAACAAACCTTTTTTGACCCTATGTATGGCAAAAAAGTTTAAAATCCAAAATGAAAAGGGTTTTTTTGGTTTTAATTTAATAGTAATTTAAAGTATCTTCCTAGAGCAATTTGATTTTATTTCTCAAACTTTGCAAAAATGTTTTCCATTGATTGATTTTGTTCTCCCAACCAAGATTTTGGGGTTCCTTAAAATAAAGTTTTTAAGTTATGGAATCCAGCTGCAATATTAGCTACGGAAGGGCTAGTTTAATAATATTATTGCAGTAATTAGTTTGTAACCCTTAGCTAATTGCTTTCAGTTCTCCATTAATTCAAATTCTGATTGACTAATGGATGTTCCACTGCAACAAAAATTATTATTAGCTCTTACGTGTTCAAATGTTAAATGTAAACTCCAAGTCAGACTGCAGCTATTTGCAAACCTCACAACGATAAAAATTGCATTTTTATTCTCCGTTCCTCTTTCTCTCAGAACATTCAAGCCATCTTGGCAATGGCGAAACTCCCCAAGACACTGCAGCTAAAGCAGCTGGTAAGATCACAGCTGGTATATAGAGTACATGATCACATGATGCATTGAGTGTCAGAAAAATGCGTCTGGAAGACACAAAAGGCACCTCCTTGTTTTTACAGTGGTTTTGCATGGGTTGATCAGGACCAAAGACCCAACACGGCAGAGAAGAAATGAAGATTACAGGTAAGACTCCTGTCTCACAGTCATCTCTGATAATCATTCTGTTAAATTATTATGTGATCTAGCCACACTGAAACAAATAAGTTTTGTGCAATAACACTGCCTCCTCTTTAAATATTCTTAATTTAATAATAAATAAAGAAGGGTGGTAGAAGTTGCAAGTAGCAATTACAGCAGCAACAAGTAGGTTTAGGCACTGCAACTGCAAGACAAAAACATATATACTCAGGTTTCAATTACCATTCTAATTGAAACAATGTAAGTGAATACAACTGGACATGATGCACTAATTAAAAGACTTGCATGCTACGTTGACCTCAAGCACATACAGTAGTGTTGCTCATAAATAATTAGGATTTAATAATATTTTGAAGGATTATTAAGACTTTTTGATGAGCCTCATTACACTTAATGAGAGCACTGTATAAGGGACAGTGCTCTCTAAATTAGTATTGTTCCACAGCAGTGTCAATTCTGGAAAGACGCACAACCCCAACCAAAATATTCCCTCACACACAAAAAAAAAAAAAAAAAAAAAAAAAAAAAAAAAACCCACACTTTAAAAAAAAAAAATATTTT
>VZRR01013562.1:75714-125830 GCA_013398015.1 Oreocharis arfaki | reverse complement strand
ATTTTAAAGAAAAACATTTAGTCCTCTACCACAGCATTTTTATGCAGTTTTGTAAGCCAGAGAAGCAGTTAGTATTTAAGCATTTTCAGTTAAAATTGAAACTTTATTATTTATTAAAGCAAGGTTACAAAACAAAACAAAAATTTAAAAATTCATGTTAGATCAACACTTCCTAGAGGGAAAAAGAGGGGTTTTTTTCCCCCCATTTAATAATTTAACAACTCTTTCTGCTTTGAATTTCTAGAAGAAATATCCAATTTTCCTTTAAGATTGTTTCAGTTAGTTCTCGTAAGTTTCTCCCAACTCAACTAAGTCAATTTGAATGCTATAAGCCAGTATAAAAAGATGCCTACTAGAACAAGAGGGAAGCTTCAGGACACAGCTACAATATCAGAGCCCAAAGACTGATTTTTAATAGATCTGCTGTGTCACAGTAAACGTGTTCATTTGTTTTTAGGGAATATTCTTCTTATATGAGATGAAATGTTGGAATGGTATATCAGCAACACTTCCAGCTCCAGCAAGAGCAGCATTTTGGATTCAACATTTTATCGCTCTTTCAAATCCTGTGTCCTGGGAACTTTAAAAACTGCTGTATTTGTTGGGAAACAGTAACATTTTCACAAGGGCCTTCAAATTCAACCTTAACTGCCACAAGAGCATTGGAAACTTTGGTAAAAAAAAACCAGAACAGGAAGCCCTGGGCAAGTTTTGTGGTTCACAGCTCTTCAGAGTGGTCTTTCATTTCCCTGCGAGGCTTCCTCTCTAGTTTCCAGGATTCCAGAAGGAGAGGAGGAGACAACTAAGGCTGCAAGGAGCCACACTTCATCTCACTTTCTGTACTCCCATTGTTGTGTCCAGCTGGCTCCACTGGCCAGGTGTTAAGATGAACCTGTTCAATATACAGAACTGGCATTTTGGATAAATGCTGCCCAAAGCTGCTCTGTCTAGAGACCTTTATAGAACTAAAAATTCTGCTCATTACTTTGCCTCATTATTTCTGTTCTTGGTTGTGACTATACAAGAACTCTCTCTTCCAAGTTTCTAATTTTATACGTGCAGGAAAGCATTTGCAAGCTCAGGATGATCGCTAGAACAGTACAGTTCATCCAGGTCAGATACAAACAGATACTAAATCCAATAGTGTTTTTATTTCATGCTAAAATATGAGGGAAAAAAATTGGATAGGAGTAGACCTCTATTTAGAAAAAAATAGTTGCATAGTGACTCTTACAAGTATAACATTGCAGTGTATGGCTGTTAGAACACAGACTATGCTGGCCCCTAGAAATTTGAAACCTAAAGTGGGCAACATAAGTTTACGTCCAAAACAAACAGCATAAGAAGATAAAGATCTAATCTCTGATAAGAGCACGATGCTCTTTCATCACTTAAATCACAAGTAATTTTATGGAGGCTTAAAAAACACTCACAGGCTTCCTGGAAAACATGTTTTAAGACTGATTCCAGACTGTGGTTATTTGAGAAGAAAAAAACCAAACAAACAGCTCAGACATTCTAACTTCAGATACATCCATCCCCCTGAGAATCAAAACACAAGATGCTCGCAGGTAATTCAATTAATGGTGCAGGAGACTGGGAGAAAAACATGAGTTGAATTATTCCCAGAATCTGAGCAACAAAAGGTAACCTTCTCACAGAAATACAGAGAAGATTGGGGCTTCTCATTGTTAAAAAAAAAAATTATGAAATTCAGGAAGGGCAACTGTAATCCAGCACCACACCAGCCTAAATTTTCAGGGCTTTTAATTAGGGATTAAAGTGCCAAATCAACAGCAAATAAATTAAAGATACTCAATTTAAAGAACAAAGATATCAAAATAACTGGGAATTATTAACATATGTTAGAGTGGACAAAAATAAAAGGAGTAGTCCAAATTTACTTTCTCTTGGTGAGATTTAACCTGGAATGCTTGAGCACTGGGAAAGGATTACAACATATGGAGAAGACTAATGATATAGGGAGAAGCAGGGAGCATGAATCAAATCTACTCTACTTACTAAGATGGCACAGAACCTGCGAGAACACATTGGAAAGACCAAGCCATGGTAAACAAAGCCATGCTGAGAAGCCACCCATATGTTCTCTCCTGTAATCAGAGGATGATGGCAGGAAACAGTATGTATCTATTGCAGGTAAATACTTTTTTCATCATGAAAGGGAAAATGAAATTATATATAGCAAAACTAGCCAAAGAAATTCCAAATACCTTTGAATGCTGTGTTTAAAATGTTTACCAAAGAAAATAAAAACAAACAGAAGACAAACCCCCTCAACTTCCTTGATCCCCTCCTCTCTCCCCCTTACTCATTTTCATTTGTTTGACAGTTTGTTCCTGTGAGGTTGGTCACTTTCCTCATGGTCTCAAATGACCTTTTTCACACTACAAAAGAATAGTCGTGTCAGTTTTTTATTTGCATTTATTCTTCATCTGTATCAAGTTTAGTCAGTTCAAGCAAGACATATTGGGACTACTTTTTTTAGTTTATTGTTACATTTCCGTTTGTGAAAGAATTTTTTTTTTCAGGAAATTAAAGCCAAGCTCATAGGGGGCAAACAAACGTCCCACACCAGCTATGATTAGAGGGAAAAGGACAAATCATAGTTCTAATGTCAAGGATCTCTAATCCAGAGCTGAGTGAAACATTGAGCAAGAACCACAGATTCACTGCTGCTTGATGCCTGCTGGGTCATTAAACAAAGGAGAAATTTGGCAGCTATATGTGATGAACTCTGGCAATCCACACAGCAAGAAAGTGTTCCAGTTCTGTCCCCTACTCATCTGTCAAACTGCCCTGTGTGCAGCTTGTGTTTCCAAAGGGAGTTTTGTTGAAAAAGCCTCCTTTCCTCACAAATACCTAGCTGGTCCCTTTTAGGGTCTTTACAAGGCATTGAGTTTTCTCCACTCCGAAGTGAAAGAGATAGAGGAAAAGTCTTGCTTATCAACCCACCCGAAGTACTGAACAGCTGGATGGGGACCTGAAAAGTCTAAGCTATAAAAGAGATAAATTCCTCCTCTCCTGCTGCAGCTATATGCTCAGGTTATATCAGGCTGCTTAAGTCCTATAATTCCAGCACTGCTGATCTCTTAAGGACTTGTCCTCTCCAGAGCTGGTCTCACATGTCATCTTGTTAGGTACACAAAGCACTGCATGATTAGACCTGGGAAGACTCAGTTTGAGACTTTCTCCTGTTCTCACCAAGGATCCCATATAATATTCAGAAATCATTCTGAAAAATTAATCTAAGCCTACTAAGGCACTCTTTGACAAAGCAATTCATCACAATTCCTCTTCAGCCTTATGCAGTTAGCACAAGGTAGATTTTCAGAGTGGGCAGAAAGCACAGTACTCAGCGAGGTGTACAGATCACCCCTCTCAATTCTGAGAACTGAGTGAAACAGTGTAGGGCTAATTTCTGGGGAAAGTGATAGAGAATAAAAAAACTTCAGGTGAAATCCGGTACACATAATCAAAACTTCATAATGCCAGTTAATATAAGGAACTATCAAAAGCAATTGCTTAAAGAACTAGACTGAAATAGTGAACATCATTATAGGAAATGGTAACAGATAATGGATAAATCTTTAAACAGCTGGTGGTGGTTGGTGAATTAGGATTTCTAGTATGAATGGATATGGTCCAAATTTTAAGCAAGCAAGCAATCGTCAATATTTTCATCCTCTCTCCTCCAAAAGTCTAATGTTGTCATCAACTCAGAAACAACGCAAGGCAATCCTTTGTTAGATCTGGTCTGCTCCTTCAGACAAGAGATCACTAATTCTAACCCAAGAACAGCTTATTTGATATCTAAGAGCACCAAGTTTCTCTTGCCTTTCTTACTGAATTTTTTATATTCTCATTTTAATGCTTAGACTCAACACTTAGTAAAAACGGAGACTTTTTAAAGATTCTGATCTTCCAGTTCAATGGTGCAGACCAAACAACTTCCAACAATGGTTGGAGGGCATCCAAACATTTGGTTGCCAAACTAAGGGAGCTGGGTGTTGACTTGGGTGACCACTCCATTTGCAAATTTCTGACAAGACAGAATGATCCTTTTTCTTTGCTTTGATTAAATAATAAATAATTTTTTAAATTTAGGATTTAGTAGTTATTAAGTTGTTAAGAAAGAGATAATCCATGTCTTACCCATACCATTCACAATGGCCTACACTCTTTGGGCACTCTTTATGCTGCTGATACTCCTGTAATCAATGCATCTTTACAAATTTATGGTGGCAGAAACTGGCCCAAGATTGTAGATAAGCATTAGTCAGAACCACAGTTTCAAGTATCTTTGGGGAGGGCAAAATTAATACAACATTTACACCTGTAATTAACCTCTAGAATTTATATACAGTGGGATAAGCTTGAGATTTTCTCTCTAATCAGTGCAGCATAAAGCTATTTCCCCCCAATATATTGCCATTGTTGTTTCCAAAACAAAAATACTTTTGTTAAAATTTATTTAATTTTTAAAGAATTAGTCAATTTTAAGTAAATTTTAGTTTTGTAGCCTGAAGACAGAAAGGAATAGAAGAGAAGAGAAAAATCAGTACAATATTATTGAATTATTATCTTTGAATGCTCCTGCTATGTTTACAGTTCCTAATTTATTTTGATCACACACAAGATGGATGGGAATGTCACAAGCTATCTATAACAAGTATTTTAAGCCTTCTAAAAAACAGCTGCCTTCAAAAGGGATTTCAAGGATATTTCACTAAACTCTGCTCGGTCTCAGCAGGCTGATACTGCAGGCTACTGTATTATCTACTGATCTCTCAAGTCAATGAGAGATGTAGGTGCCAAAAATACCTCAAGACCTGGCCCAACAAAGAATCCGTGATATGTGGTTAAAAGACTACTGCCCACAATGAGGGAAAATTTCAACTGGCATCAGAGTTTTGCTCAAACTAGAAAGAAGTTGTTGGTTTGTGTACCTTAATGATCAATGTAAGATCAATGTCAGTCCTTTGAGTATCTACCCAGTCAATAACTTGTATTCAATTTTGATTTTTAAAATACAACACTGTGCTATTTAGAAATACATTTTTGATTAGAAGGAGTCACAAAGATGCTTCCCCAGTTGAAAACATATAATTATCCTCATGCCCACAGTTACTTCTGCACTTAAGAAATCGTGACAAGACATCATGCACTGAAGCTTGAAGCTGCAACTTTCAAAGCTGACTGTAAAAGTATCACTTAAATTAGGATCATCTGTAAACTGATATGGTCCGAATTTAGCTCAGACACTCATCACATCCCTCCAAAAAATCATGCTGCTTATATTGCTTTAAGCCAGCTATTGTCTGAAATATTTGGAATTTTTTTTCAGCATATGAGTTCTATAACAAATTTGCTAAGGATACATATATATTCATTGCAGAAGCAGATTCACAGCATCTACAAAGATGTTCCTTGTTCATGTGTATCTGAAATGCAGAGAGGCTATCATATTGCATGTATTTGCCCTAGGATGCCTTGCTTTTACAGGTCCAATGGGGAGATTATTGTAAGAGTATGATATGTAGCACTTTGAGCTGTAGAATTCGAGATCTTTTGTGCCTCAAAATTCTGTGTGGAGATAAAAACACATTTGAGTGTCATGGGCTCAGGTATTTTCTTCATGCATACAAAGAAGCTAATTTTGCCTTTCAAAAATAAGAAAAATCAGAATTTAAAAAAATACTGAGATAAACACTAACAGCACAGTAACTAAGACATCATTGAGTCTGTGTGTCTCACTGGGCCATTAGTTCATGACATATAAACCAGAAGTACCCATGTCTAAAGCTGAGGAGACTTCTTTTTGCCAATAAACCAGGGAATGCCAATTGCTTCTGCAGAAGTGACAATTTTAACATACCCAGCAGATCCCTGTGTGAAAGGCCACTCTTACACCTCTTCTAAATGCAAGCAGTGTTTATTGAAGCTTAACTTTTGAGATATTCTCATGATAAAAACTGGACAAAGAAGCAATACCATGCCTCTATAAGGTTCCCCTGTATTCCTCTTCACATGAAAAATTTGTGCGAGTGCTTGGTAGCCAGTCTTTGCTACAAAGAAAACAGATAGCAAGCACTGTTATCTTTAGCTTCCTGAAGTTAACCAGAATTCCCTTTGTGTGTTTGGTTCATGTCACAGGATAGCCATTACCTACAGGATCAGTATGCTTACATTTAATAAAATTTTAAATAAATAAATAAATAAATATTTCTATTTACAGCCACACATACACCCACACAAAATAAACAAATTTTTTTTTAAATGAGCAAAAGAGAAGGAAGGCCCTATTCCTGATTTGGGAGCCCCAGTTGAGCTCGTAAGAGGGGTTGCAAATTGAAGCAAATCATAGTATCTTCTTTTCACTCTTCATCTCACTTCTCAAAATAGAGCACCAGCTGCAGGGCTAGGATGCAGCAGAGAGAACTACATCCACTTTATATAGCACAATTAACAGTGGGAATGAGGGGGCAGGGAAGAGAGAGAGAGAGAAAGAATTGAAGGTTTTACTTATTGAGCAAAAGGGTAACACTTATCTTTCCCAGCATCATTTTCAGCAAGCTCCCCAGCAGCTGGTTAAGAGATCTGAAACTCAAGTCCTTTCTTCTTCTTACTCTTCCCTTCTTTCCCTCCTATAATATGGGAGGGTGGAAAGGCTCATTTTACCCTCACCAGGTGCCCAAATGATCTCCTGAAACAGAACTCAGGACCTCAAAGCTATTTCCACATCTCCTAAATACCTTCACCCCTGGTTGCAAATTGGAAGAACCTGTGGTTGTCTGAGGGGTTTTTTCCCTTGGGCTCCTGCACTTCTCCAAGCTGAGCAATGCTGGTAGCTACATTAGGGCATGAAACCAAGCAAGGAAGCCCCGAGAAGTATAACGACACTGTTTGATGTCGCAGGTTAGGCAATGCAAAGAGGATAGACTCTATTACTCAAACCCATGAGGCAGGCAGATCATATCCCACACTGGACTACCTCACCATCATTAGAAGGAAAAGTGAGCTTCAAGAAAGGCAATCCTAGGGAAGGAAATCTAGGAAGGAGCTACATAGGAGTAGAAACAGCCGAAATAGACTGAGACTTTCGTTTTTGTTTTGGCAGGGTTTTCTTTTAATTGTATTTCTTACTTTTTCATCAGACTTCTCAAGGATGATTATTTGTTCAGTCTCCATTTATCAGCCATGCAGCATCTTAATTCACTTCTATTTTAGATTTTGCCAATTACTTGCTCATTCTCTACTGCTCACCTCTTTCTCCCTCACGCTTCAATGCTTTATTTTCCTATGAAATGTATCTTCTCCTAATTAAATTTGTTGTCACTATCTTTCTCAGAACATCTTAATTTTCCACCATTTAGCAACATGCTACAGATACTATGGTGCATGAAGTGTCTGCAACTTTGTCCTTTTCATTGGCCAAGTGCAACACTATTCCTTAGGCACTGCTCTCAAACACCATAAAAACAAATGCCATCCACAGGGCTCTCTTAACAAGCATTGTATTCAAAACAGCCTTTGACATGCTGACAGTAGAGTATCTCTGAAAACATCCCTATTTGCTTGCATCATACTTGACTAATGGAGCTGCTCTTGATGAAGAATGACATTTTGAGCGATGGAACCAAAACTACCAGGGAATTCAGTTATTTCTAAACATCTCTAAACAAAGTGCTTAACTTGCCAGAAGCATTTTTCTTCAACATTTTTAACATGCAAAAAAAAAGAAACATTTTGAAATGAAACTGCCTTGAAAAAGGAGAGGTTATGACAAAATGGTTAAAAAACTGCAGAATAAAACATTTCACTTCATTAGTCAAAGGATTTAAACTCATTTCAGATTGGGTTGAGGGGAGGAGAGAGGAAGTCGGGGGAGTGAGCAGAGTGATGCAATACCAAGTGAGAGAAAGTGAGACACCCACCTTAGAAGACGTTCCTTTAGATTATTCTTTATTTAAAAGAAAAAATCATCATATCAATTCAATCACCAAACTGGAGTGACTATCATAAATGTAGTGGATTGTCTTGACTGACTTGTCACTTCCATGTGGCTATCTGGTCTAACATTCACACGTGTTTTCTTTGCTGACATCTTCTCTGGAGAGGTCTCTGGACATCTCTGGAGAGGTCCCTGGATAACAGACCTAGAGGGAACTGGCTTTGCCCTCATAAAAGACCAGGTCTCCATAATACAAATCTTTTACATCAGTTAGATGCTGTCCTCGATATCCTGCTTATCTATTATCCTCTAAATACCAAAGGCTTTGGGAAGGAGATGACGGAAGTTCACAGCTGGGGCTTATCTCTAAAGGCAGTTTCAGATGCCAGTTCAAGGTCTTGGCTTTAATCTTCAAAGCAATTAACAGATGAGCCTCTGCTACACAGGAGACCAAATTGCTATCTATACATTTCCTAAACAGTTGTGCTTCTTTGGGACAATGCCGATCACAAAACCCAGCCCAAGCTTCTCAAGAGCTGGAGCAAAACATTTTCTGTCATAGGAATCCGGCTATGAAACAAGCCTCCATGGGAGAATTCAGAGCTTCACTCCACTCTCCTTTGTACCACTTTAAGCCTTTTGCTACAGAAACATAGAAATATTTTCCCTACCCTATTTCCAGATTAATTAGGGGGGAAAAAAAACAAAATAAAGCATGGAAAGTGTTTTATTCAAATGGGAGAAGAGCAGAGGAATTTTAAAGCATTCAGGAGAGTTTTAGCTAATGTTATTGTTATGAGAAAAGCTACAGGCAACAACGTAAGCTAGTCAGGATTGTAGGTTATCCACTCACATGAGCCAGTAGCTTTGTGTTAGCCTTGCAAACCACAGTTTGGAAAGCACTGCTCCAATAACTAGAATCATGAAACACACTGTAACCAAATTTTCTCTTCAAAACAGAGGCAGCCTACCTCAGCAGAAATAATACGTTTTAACTGACCAGGTCTCCACCATCTCAAAAACATATACCATACCATATATCCTATACCAGGCTCACATGCATAATCAAAATTATTAAACATGAAAAAAATATGCCTTTAAAGCATTTGATCCTGTTTCTTTTGATGCACAGTCTGACAGAGGTACACCCAACAGGGCACAGAAAGTTAAACAGCTGCAATCATTGCAAAAATGAGCTGAAATTGTGAGCATTAACAGGCAGGAGAAAACTGTAAGTGCATAGGTGAATGCCCAAAATTGAACTCCTGAACTCTGAAGCTTGAGAATAAACACAAAATAAATGAAAAATTCCCACTGAAGTTTCTGCAGAGGTGATACTCCCTACTTTCTCAAGGATTCTAGATGAACCTTACAAAGAGCACTATGGGATGAGAAGGAAGCAGGGAGGAAGAAGTGCTGCTGTTGATTTGGCATTCATTTGAAGGAGCTGAATGGGAGCCAGGCGTAGTACAGATGGCATCTCAATCCTCCTTTCTTTAGAAAAAAAAACTTTATTTTTAATACAGTAACTTTTTGTTTCCATGAAGGCATTTTCAGCTGTGAAATAAGGGCAGTTAAGAGCAGTAGTTAAAACCTCAGCTTTCAGACGACAGTTCTGAAAGCCATTTCACAAAGTGATGGTTAGTGATATGCACACATAGTTTCTTCAGAGCCATAACAAGCTGCTGGGTAGTAAGGATGCAGAGGGTTATTGTCAGGCATCCTAGGGAAGGACACAAAGTAGTACAAAAGAGACCATACTGTTGTCTTTGCACAGGGCAGGAGGGAAGCGTGGAGTTTATATAAAATTATGTATTCTGCTTTGTACTGAATACTAGCTCTAAGACTCCTCTGCTGCACAGCTTTCCAGGCAGCTGCCTGGTTTTCAGACACCTGAATAAAAGTCAATCTCACAGCCATCAAGGCTTCAGATCTGGAATTTTGACAGCATCTCAATCAATGGTTCATCTCGTGCAGTAAGTCGCACAAGGACCTGCAAGGGACACAGGTGGAAAAAAACCTATGGTGGCAGTTTTGGAGTTTGTCACCTTGTGTAGAAATTCAGTCTGTGTTTAAGAGCAACATTTTGGTCTGACTAGGAAAATCAGTCAAAACCACAAGCAAAGGTTTGGAAAAAAAACTAGCAGGAAAAACTGGGCAAGAAAAACAACCCACCACAAAATACTGCTGGAACGCAGCCACATTAAAAAGGTCAAGTTCAAATAAGATATGAAGAACCTCAAGGCACATTAAAAAAGCTGCAATTTGAGCTCCTATGGGAAGATATGGTAAGATACTCTTTCTAAAGCTGCAGTATTAAAAACTTTAGCTTTTAGAAAAACTAAAACTAAAAGTACTCTAAAACTGCAGTACTCAATTCCTTTGCATTATGTTAATTTACTTTGATTCCCAGTGGCTAAATCCTAGGACACCACGAGAGAATGGAATGCAAATGTCTTGGGGAGAAGGTGGAGAGGGAAAGGAAGTAGCTCTCAAAACATAGCAGGCATTAATTTAAATAACTTATTAAAACACACAAAGTATCTGGGCTCAGTGCATACCCATGACTGAATGTGGCTGACTGGTCTAGTCCAACAGGAGAGGGGCCTAGAAAGTTTAAGGGATTAAACTTTCTCAGAGCTGGAGAGAGGTAGAAACTACCAAAGCCCAGTGGGTCCTGAAGCACAGGGAAACTGGTATTGGCAGTACTGCACCGCTTTATCAAGCCCAGTTTCTCTCAGCTTCCATGTTCTCTTTCCTAAGCTACAATACTTTTTCTTGGGCCAGTTCTGTTTATTCCCAACTCTGCAGTCTATAGCAGGGTCAAACAAAGAACTGCATGAAGTGGTGGAACCCAAATTTGACATCAGTCTGATGACACTTTCCAACACAAGTCATTAGTTCTATCTGCTAGCACAGAGGTTTCCAACTGTCTTCTCCCTTCCTCTGTGAGGAAGAAGCCTCCAAGGAACAATGATCCTAGAATTACAGAACTGGGACCTACTTTGGAAGGGACCTACAAGGATCTTCAAGTCCAGCTCTTAAATGAATGGCCTATAAGGGGATCAAACCCACAAGCTTGGTGTTATTAGCACTTTGTTCTAACCAACAGAGCCAATCAGAAGTACCTCTCAATGCCCTTTAAAAAAAAAAAAAAAAGGAGGCTGAAACACATCACACACATCATTGAATAATTTCTTTTTCTGCATGTCCTTACAGAGTTCATGTCAACACAGCAATCTCTCACGCTATGACTGTGTGACACAACCATCTCCTGCCCTCCCATAGCTGCAGCGAGGTGGCAGGAGTGCCAACAAAAATGCATATCCATCATGAGTAGGATTGACATGTTGGTGAGTGACAAGATTAGTAAAATACTTTGGGTGGTACTGTATCAGCGCAAGGTGTTCCAGATTCACCTGAACTTTCTGACATTCATCAGTTCTCCTCAGCTCCTATTTATTTTAATGGCAAGCAGCACTTCATAAACGAGGTCTGCAAGACCATAAATTGCCGTTCCAGTTAATTATCGGTTCTACCAAGAGCAATGACTGATATTACCAACCCGTATGTGAAATTATTAGTTGTTATGCTGTTTTTTGATAGCTTTGGCTATGGTTGAGATATGGAACTTTGGGTTTAGGGAGAGGGATAAAGTTCCAGAATGATTCCTTTCATTTCACTTGTTGTGTGTCATTACAGCTAACCAGTAACAGTCAAGCCTGCATTTAAACACTGAGCTCTCAAGATATTTCACTTGGCCAAGTTTACAGAGCTGCCGACATTGAAAATGCCTGTAGTTAAAAGCCAGCCACAACATACAAGGTAGGGGAAATGAGTACGACACAGCCTCTACAGACAATTTACAAGACTGAAAGCTAAAAAGCAGGGGAGCTACAGGAGACAAGGATTTTCTTTGATTCTCTGCAGGATTTATTAAATCCTTATCTTTATTATTTATTTACACTCCATGTGCAGTTCCTGAATTCTACCAGGCAGTTACACCCCAGTATATCTCTCCTATTTTCAAACACAGTTGTGAATAGATACCTGAGTCAGCCTAAACTCCATTGGCAAAAAAGAAGTGAGTAAACACCCTACCATACAGTCAGAGAATTTCAGTGCTGATTGGTAGCCATATATACTGTTGGAATAGGAGGTCCTTCAAATCCTTGATCGTGTTATCTAGACAGAAGTAGAATAATCCAAACGCAAGAATATATAGAACACAAATATCTGTCTTATTCTATAAAAGATTGATTCAACTATCAGAGTATAAAAGCAGACCAAAATTCTGAATTTCTACTTGTGGGAAATTTCAAAACAAACAAAAAAACTTTTCATTTGTATGAATGCATGAAATGGCAGTTCTGAACAGAAAACTGGGCTGATCTTTCAGAACCTCCAATTATTTCTTCCACATTTGGCAGGGATTTCCATTATTTCACAACAAATAAGTAGTGCTGTATAATTACATATTACTATTATTGATGCCAGTATATGGATTTCCATTATTTTCAACATTCTCTAGGGCAATTTGTAATTAGTACTGTTTGAAGAATCTCTTTTTTTTTCCTATTAAATTGTTTGACACAAAAGCATTTAAATAATATTCCCATATCATCACAAGCAGACAATACATTAAGAACAAAAAAAAAAAATTAACATGTTTCAGAAGTTTGTCAGTTCTTGGTTGGGAAGTTTCTTTTTTTTTTTTTCTCTAATATACTACTAACACAGGCAAAATGTTGTCAGGAAAATTAATACCAACAAAAATAAACATTTGCTTAGACAAGGCTGATACCTAAATAAATCCAGCAGCTGTATACACCAGTCAGCAATGAAAGCAGAGATGCAAGCACAGTAAACACAAGAAAGACCTCTCAGCAGATGCTAATAACCACTGGGCAGAAGGAATTCTCAGGCACTTCACAGATCAGGGAGAAAACATCAGCTCCTTCCAGTAACCACGTGTGCAGCCAGACTCATCTCCAAAATACTAAAGGAAGATAAACTCTGAAACTGTATGCCACTAAATGTCTTCCCAGTTACATGCAAGCTACCACCTACTCAGCTTGTTAAAAACCACATTCACAAGAACAATGCAGTACATAGGACAGGGTGAACGACCATCAGTGCTCAGGTACAGCTTCTATTCGTGTTAAAGGTTTAAGCAGCAAAGGGATAAAAGCCCAGAGCTTAGGTCTTTAGCCAGAGTCGCTACTTGATTTGTACAGCACTGGCTCAGCACAAACCAAAATCCCACGTCTCCCTGGCCCTGCTCTGCAAATGAGGCACAAAAAACAGAGGTAGTTAATGAATATGATGCATTATTTTTTGCCCAGAATCAGCACAATGTTGCTTGGCACAGGTGCACATTAACAATGATGAATCTGAAAAGTTCACATTGATTAATTGCTCTGATTTTCACGTTCACTGCCTCATACAAAGGGAAGGTGGATGATGACGTTGGAAATGTTTTTCCCTTCATCCCCTGGATATTTTGTGCTGCCTTTTTTTCTTTTTTAAGGAAACCAACAAACAATATAACCCTGTTTCTCAGCATCTATTTTTAGCTGCACCATTTTGGGGCTTAGAAGAGGAATCGGATTATCTTAAAACATGGCCCCAAGGAAGGCAAAGAAGAATTAGGAAAGCTTCTGAAACAGTCAAGCAGTTGTTGAAAGAAAACCGCTTCCTTATCTAGCAGGGATGCGTAGACACAATTATTGCCAACAGCCTTAATATTCTCCACAGAAGTAGACATTTTTCAGGTCTCAGGCTAAGAGTATGACGTGTAGGTGATGAGCATTTATACTAGAATGCCTTCTCAGAAGCCAAAGACTTAAGTGGAGTCGTTAAAGGGCTCAGATTCCAGGAAGCTCCATGTCAGATCTCATCCACCGTCGGTTCACCGGACCCATCACCTAAGTGATGTCAAGCAAGTTCAAAATTGTAACATGTTCTATCACAGTTTCCGCAAAACCAGGTTTTCAGTACATAAGCTAATAATTTTGAAACTGCTGTCAAAACTTAGAGCTGTACATCCACGGCGTACGTAACACAGATTGAGTCTAGAAATCAGACCTGTCAACTCAAATGTTTCTAAATTCAAGGTCATCTACATCTGGGTCTGAAGTCATGCTGTTGTCTTCCGTATAATGAAGAAACATTTCCATCCTGCATGGAATAAAACACAACAATGGCTCCTCAACTACCACTCTCAAATTCAAAACAAACAATCCACTAGAGTAAGACAAACGTGACTTTAAATGTAAATAAAAACACAGATGGAAAGCGTGCTTGCTTGAATATTACCAGCACCAACTAAGTATCCTTAAATAAATGTGATTTTCTCATACTTTGTGCCATCTAAGCCAGCCAACAGTTCAACCACAGGAAGCTGAAGAACCTGATAGTACCATTTTTATTAGCAAAGTTGCTTAGCTACCAGTATCAGAGCATCCTTGCTGTTCAATCACACCAGGTCCAGCTAGATATCTTGGAGGGGGATGTATTTTGATTTCCACCATTAGCAAAAGGGAAAGTGAGCTAGACACAACTAAATGATTTTACAAAATTGCTGGAGGAATTGCATAGTATATATGACAACAGATAGACAGTATCACCCAGACATTCTGTATACTTCTCTCTAATTAGCTTCTTTGGAGCAGATTGCTTTCGATAGGCTCAAGAAAATTGAGCTTGATTCACTGGAGACACTCTGGGTTCAGTTATTAACCTTTTAGCCCTTAAACACGGAAAGGTCTTTAACACATACATTAACAAGTATACTTGCCAATAGAAATCAAGGCAGCATCAAGACGTGAATTTTATTTATTTACTTTTAAGTAACAAAACAATTCTAATAAAAAAGTACTTATTTTGTCCCTGATTAACAAAGTCGGTTATAATCTGCCTGAATAAGCCTGGAGCAGGGGATATCAAGTTTTAGAGAGTTGCAGTGGTTCCTAAATTTGGATTAAATTGACAATACTATTAAACAAGTGCAAGATTTATCTCCAGGCCCCAGGGAGATTGCCAGCCAGCACTTGGCAGGGGAGGGAGGTAAGAGAGACAGGCATCCCATGCCCATGCCAGCTGATGTGATTAGGGCTGGTCAGCCTGCCCGTTCCTGCAGAGGCTGCATCTGTTCCTGAGAGCAGTTGCGTTAACACGTGGAGTCATATTCCTGCTTACCAACTCCAAGATCCTCTCTAGCTGAGGAGAGCCAAGTCCTGATAATTCTCAAGCATCTCCTGTTGCCTCAAATGACACTAGAAATGGGGAGAACATGCCTGTTTCACAGATCACAGGGCTGAGGTAATCAGGTAGAACCATGTACAAATTTAATAAATTGTTTTAACAGTTGCAGAACTGTGTTTCTATTTTCCTTTGGAATCAAGTTTTACATTATAACACAGGAATAAAGCAAATGGGAAACCGAAAAGTTCTGCTGACTCGGATGCAGTTAGGATGTTTGAAATTTCCCTTTCGGAAACGCTGATCTTCCTTAGTATCAGTTCGAAACAAAGTAAAAACAAAGTTATCAAAAGAATCAAAATATTTCCAAAATTAAATTTTAGTCTTAATACAGAGAACTATATACAAAATAAATTTAAGCTACGTTAAGAAAACAACTACCTAATGCTGCAAAGATTGATTTTGTTCTATACTTCACAGTTTTCATCCAAGACGATTAAACTGACTTGTATTTTTTCTTTCCTACGCTCAAGTATCATAGCCTTTTTAGTCTCCCAAGGTCCACACAGGGTGTAATGAACTATTAAAATCGTGTTATGGTCTTCTATTACTCAGCTAATAACAGTCACAAGCAAGTATCTAAGGTAAGGCATGCATCTCATAAAGTGGAAAGTAAAATCTCATCTCTGATTGGATGGTAACAAGGTGGAGGGAGAAAAAAAAAAAAAACCACAAAAATAGAGCCAAAAGGATCCCCAACCCAAATAAAAATAAAATTTAAAAAAACCCAAACACTAAAACAAACAACATCAAAAAGAGAGCACCTTGGTTTTTGTTCTGGTTTTGGCTGGGATAGAGGTAATTTTCTCCACAGTAGATAGGGCTAAGTTTTGCTTTGCTTTTGGGCTGGGAACAATGTTGATAACACACGCATTGTTGTATTATTGATGACCAGGATTTAAACAGGGCCAAGGCCTTTTCCGCTTCTCACACAGCTCTGGCAGCTCCCCCAGTGGGCTGGGCGATACACAAGGAGCTGGGGGGCACATAGCCGGGAGAGCTGACCCCAGCTTGGCATCGTGCTCAGCATGCAAAGCTCAGGGGCAAAGAAGGAACTGGGAGACATATTTGGAGTGATGGCATTTGCCTTCCCAAGTAACATGATGGAGCCCTGCTTTCCTGAGGATGGCCGAACACCTACTTGCCCATGGCAAGTGGTGATTGGATCTCTTGTTTTGCTGGGTTTGCACGCACGGCTTTTTCTTTACCTGTTAAACTGTCTTTATCCCAACTATATCTCACTTTTACCCTTTCAATTCTCTCCCACATCACATCAGAGAAAAAGAACAAGGAGCTGTGTGGGGCTGAGGTGGCAGCTGGGGTTAAACCATGACACTGGTGCTAATAGAAGAAATGCCATTATCTATGTTATTTACACATAGAGAGATGGAAGATATTTGGAAGGAGTATACCTCTACTACTTTTCCTATCGGACAATTATTCACACCTCTTAATGCTTTTATAGCTGTATTGTAAATTAATTCACCTCATCAATCCAACAGGAAACTAGCCCAACCCACGCAACGACCACATTTCTTCTGACTTCTTGTGTTCAATTAGCTTATAGCAAAGTCATAGAAAAGATAGAACTGTTACAAGGAATACCCAAGAACACAACAGCCCAGAGTAGGGCCCAAGGATAGAGAAAGGGTAGAAAAGTATTTTAAAAAGGAATAGCCTGCCCCACTTCAGTGGCTTCAACCCACTGCATCATCTCAGCTAGACTGTCTTAGCACCTCTGCAATTTCATGTTCGGCAAGCACAGAGAAAGAAGATCAACTTCCTCTCAAAATGACTTCATGCCCTAGGAGAACACAAAAACTATTATGCAATCCAACAACTAGCCCAGACAAAATAGCTCTCAGAAAACAAAATCTGACAAGAAACTCACTACAGAAGGTCCCATTGTGAAGATCAAGACAGCCCCATAATTCCTGTCAGTAGTTGTCCTCTGGATCTGATACAACTGCATGACAACGCAGAAGAAGAGAATTAAGAAAAAAGCTCCAACTTAGTAATTGAGATGTTTGTCTGATGGAAATGCATACACATCCTATAATAAAGTTTCAGTAGCTGCTGAGGTGCCATGCTCTCATCATACTTTGTGGGATTATGTGAGCCCATTCTTAATGCATAAGAAAATAGCTCACCTTGACATATGAGTAATAAGGTAACACACAATAGTAGAAGCATGAGACAAAATAGGTGAGTCATTTACAAGCAATTTAAATGGATTAGGAGCTCTAGACTACTTCTCTAATGTAATCACCACAACAGATCTCTCAATCAAGAGCAGTGACATGAGTCACGATAAGCACATAATCTGAAAGGCAAGGAGAGGGGGTTGCAGCAAAATAATCTTTCAAAGTAGCATCGATCTAGCCAGCTCTGGAAAGGAGGCAAATGTGCAGCTTCAAACAGGAAAGAAGAATGCAGTTCATCTAGTTTCTATACTGGAATTCTTTTCAATCCTGTAAGTACATTATCTTGATAATTTTTCCAAATATACAGGTAAGAGATCAGACTCCTGATAATTGACAGCATGTTAACAATACAGTAATAGGCAGTAACAGGTACTAAAGATGAAAGACTCTTTGGGAAGGAGAAAGGAAGAGGGTTTATATCTTGTTTGGGAAGTGGTAGGTGGGGTTTGGTTTGGGCTTTTTTTAAATTTTTTGTTTTAAAGTTCCAGTTTCGGTGTTTTAAAGAAAGTTTGCTTCCTTCAGACAGCAAATTGCCTACTAGAATAGAAGCACCACCTTTGTATTCCAGCCTGATTTGTCAAGCAGAAGGCATCCGCATTTCAGTAAACATAAGAAGGTAGATTCTTTAATCATCTATCCAAAGCACAAATTTAGAAAAACAAAAAGCCTTGAAGTCACCTTTAAAGGCAGAAAGTTTTAGCTATGCAGAAATAAGTAAATAAAAGATAAGGCTTCATTACTTCATTAACTCAATGTATGGTATAAATACACTTGATATTTGTCTCATCTTGTGCATTCCTACACTCAACAGTCCTTTTCCCAGTAATCTAGAGAAATTATAAAACTAGGAAAATTGATATTATAATAAGATAGTTATCTTTCTCTCCCGACTTCTACTCACTTACGAAACTTTCATGGTGCATTAATGTGAGCTTTCAGTTTAGTATTGTGTAAGTGTCCATGAAAACTGTCATGAATGAAACACTATCACCTAAGAGAAAATGTCAAAGACCTTGGTCCAAGTCCTGGCAGAGCACCCTCTCAAGACAGGTGGATTTCAAATGCATGAAAAGAATTTAGGTCTCTGATCCATATTTGTCTATGGCAGTGAAAGACACTAGAGCGGTTAACTACGGCTGTAGGGAAGGCTGCCACCCTGCCTGCATAGTCAGCAAGAGGGAACGTATTCTCAATTCTCCCACTTCAGTGCAAAACTTGACGGCTTGCTTTGCACTTCTGAGGGGTTGGAGCAGGGCTGCCAGACTCGGTGCTGAACAGCCTGAGGCTCACAGACACATTCTGTCTCCCTGACTCTCCTCACGGGAAGGATGGACACCTGAGAAGTAGCTTCAACTGTCAACACCTTGGTGGGCAGACATGCACAATTATTCTACTTTGAAATGAGGATGGGTTAAAGAGTATATGACTGCAACTTTGGTAGGATGCTTTTTTTAAAATTATCCTACTTGACCAATAATAGACCCAAAGCAAAAATAAATTATAAAGAACAATGTTCTACTTTGAGACAGGGTCAAGAATGTTTTGGGGAAAAGGAGAGTTTTGAGTACCTTACTATGAGGCCAGAGATTACAGAAAATATTCTGGAGCAGAATTTAACCTGCCTTTAAAAAAATTAATAAGATTTTTTTTTCAAAAAAAACACCTTTCCAAATTTAAGTGAGCTTGCCATGTTGCACCCAGCTTGAGAACAATAGTGACTCACTCCTCCTCAACCTAGGGGGCTGGTAAACTCTGAAACTTGGCAAAAACTTTACTTAAAACCTGCCCTACAACAGGAAGTTTCATGTCCATCTATGTAGGCTAGCTAGTGTTGAACATCACTGTATACCAATCGTGATGACTCCCAAAAAGAAACTTAGAAGATGAACGTGACATGTTTGAACACAATGGAAGTGGAAAAAATCTTGTATCAAGCACCACAAAGCACATTACTAGAAATCAAAACTTCCTCCTTAGGGGACCACTGCTTGGCAAACCCTCAGGATCCTTGCCAAACCCAGGATATCTTTTTCCAGCACTGACTAGCAGTTTGGAGCAGCTACAGCATATCTGTCAATTCATATTGATTTGTTTTTCATTTGGCACAAAAGCTCCTTCTGCATGGCCATTACGATGCTTTCGGCCACACTTCAATCCACAAAAAACCATCCCATAGGCATCTTCACTGAAACTCTGAGTGCTCAGACTGCTTGTAGACTGCAGCACATGAAGTTAAATATGAAATATCTTCACAGAAATTAATAAGAGATTTTGAGCCGTTCCTCCCACTCTCACAGTACTGTAGGAACCAGAAGCAAAAATTGGTGGAAAACTGGTGGAACAGGAACGCTGGCAGATTACGTGTGCACACATGCCAGGGTCCTTCCTTCCAGTGCGAGTCACAGTGTGACACTGCCCACAGGTTTACAAGGCCTCTTCTCGAGCACCTGAGCAGTGCTTTAGGAATAAAGCAGTGCTACTGCCCTGGTATATGGTGTTATTTCTTCAGAGAGTGGTATGGCAAACAAATGAAAGCCTCCTTCCCACTTTAATTTTCGTAGCACGGATTAACTTTGCAGGTAAAGTTTTTCATTAAAATCCTGTGGCTCAATTTCCTGCATCTACGCATGCTTTGACCTTATTTTCAGGAAGCAAGTGAAATCCAGTTCAGCCTTTTCTTATTAATTTAGATTCGAACA
Source organism: Oreocharis arfaki (assembly GCA_013398015.1). Taxonomy (NCBI): domain Eukaryota; kingdom Metazoa; phylum Chordata; class Aves; order Passeriformes; family Paramythiidae; genus Oreocharis; species Oreocharis arfaki. Next base: position 105,692 of record VZRR01013562.1, on the reverse strand, counting down.
CTAAACAAAACTAGTGAAAAGCATCATTTAGGATGAGCCTGCTAAAAACATCAGTGAGCTGTCTGGCTGCCATACGTGAAGTTCAGTCTTGGTCCGGAAATGAAAGAACTATTCATTGACCTAAATAAAACTAATTATGTTGTTAAGGTGATGTTCCTATTTTGTCAATATCAATTCATTGACCTGTACTAATGCTATAGGCCTTTTTGCCCAATCTATCAAGATCCAGAAACCAGCTCTTGATTATTTCTGACTGAAATTTCTGGCAGGCAGCAAGTGACATAATACAGGGTGATTAATTCCAGTGAAAGTAGGAAGATATAAGCTTTTGTGGGTAAAAGAAAAGTTCTGAGATAAGAAAAAAATGATAGCTAAAATACATGATCTTTCGAGATGGCATCCAAGAACCACCAAGGACTAGAAAGCCTTTGTAAACTGCGGGAGATTGGATCATGCATAACACGCTCAACTATGAACAAGCGTCTCTTTACAAATGCAAATAGGGCTCTTTCCTTCAAGGGCAAATAAAAAACAGAAAAATAAGCACGTCTGTGTAGGAGTTGGACTTGTCTTCCAAACCATCCCATTTGACTTCTGTCATATGAAATAACTTCCAGTTCTTTTAGTGGCAATCAATACTGCCTGTTTCAATTAATCTGAAGCTAAATCAAATTAGAAACAGTGTCACTGGTGTAATGACTGACAACTGACCACTTCAGTATTCCTCTGATGCTCCACAGTGGAAACTAGATGCAAAAAAGCCAAATGTTCTTTCATTCTTGTGTATTTTGGGTTGGGTTCTTTTGCCTTTTTTAAAACTTTCTCTGAAATTAATTCTTTGAATAGAATTATATTCATTACCTAAGAATAATCATTTAAATGTTATTCACAAGAACCAGCATAATGTCACATATAACTGGAAAAAACGAAAACATTTGGAATCCAAACACATCAGGAAATTCACTGAAGAAAAGCAGTTCCTAGCAAAACCTCAAATTTTATTAAAGTCGTAAAAATAGAGAGGTACAGAGTATCAAATATTGCATCTTCACAAGGTGATTTATCATGTAGCACTTCAAATGACAAGATAACTGACAGCTGAGATTGAAGAAGGAAGTGTGTCCTTAAAAGTTTAACCTGTCTTGTTAATCTCTAGGGGGATTCAAGATGGCAGGAGTAGAGGATATCTCTGAAAATTTTTCAAAACAAAAGATTTTAAGTGCATTTTTATATCAGTATTTGTGTTTCAAGCTGTTGTGGTTTAACCCCAGCCAGCAACCAAGCCCCATACAGCCACCCACTCACTCCTCCACCAGCAGGACTTGGCAGAGAATCAGAAAGGTAAAAGGTAGAAAACTTGTGGGTTGAGATAAAGACAATTTAATATGGAAAGAAAAAGCCATGCACACAAGCAAAGCAAAACAAGGGATTAATTCAGTGCTTCCCATGGGCAGGCAGGTGTTCAGCCATCTCCAGCAGAGCAGGGCCCCATCACTCACAGTGGTGACTTGGGAAGACAAATGCCAGCACTCCAAATATCCTTCTCTTCCTCNAACTTGTGGGTTGAGAAAAAGACAATTTAATATGGAAAGAAAAAGCCATGCACACAAGCAAAGCAAAACAAGGGATTAATTCAGTGCTTCCCATGGGCAGGCAGGTGTTCAGCCGTCTCCAGCAGAGCAGGGCCCCATCACTCACAGTGGTGACTTGGGAAGACAAATGCCAGCACCCCAAATATCCTTCTCTTCCTCCCACTTTATATATTGACCATGGTATCAGGAGGTCTGAAATGTCCCTTTGGTCAGTTTGGGTCACCTGTCCTGGCTGTGTCTCCTCCCAGCCTCCCATGCACCCTGAACTTCCTGGCCAGCATGTCATTGAAAAGCAGAAAAGGCCTTGGGTCTGTGCAAGCGCTGCTCAGCAGTAACAAAACCTCTCTGTATTATCAACCCTGTGTTCAGCACAAATCCAAAACACAGCCCCACACCAGTCACTGTGAAGAAAATTAATCCTACCCCATCCAGAACTAGCACACAAGTGTACCTCTATTTAGTTTCTGACTTAACCAAACCTAAGTGCATCCATGCCATTCAATTACATTCAGGCTCTTAAAAGTGGCCATTTGCTTCATTAATATATGAGGCTTCCTAAAAAGAAATAAAAATCCCTAAAGAATAAGAGTGGCTTTATTATCTTCCCACATTATTATTACAGGTCCAACTCCACTTAGAATTGAACAAAGCAAATCAAGGATGACAGTTTAAATTCATTTGGAATATCAGTAAAAAAAGAAATTATTTTGGTTTAAGACAGTATTCATTTATCTTACTTTTAGCTTAATTTTTGGTGAAGTAAGGTAAATAAGTTTATGCAGGTTTGAGATGCATGCTGTAGAATTTCTACTTCTCAAACAGGGCATAAACAATGGAAGGCAGCTGAAATTATGCATATGCAACTTGTCTTTTTTATTGTTTTTTCAAAGAACAGGTTCAAGGTAGATTGAAATAAGTTCCTATCATTAAAAAGGAATGTTCTTTTAGCTCTTTGCACGGATTTGTCTTCCAAATATCACAGTAGCCAGGTAATGAATTGGACACCTGACACTGTAAGAAATAACACTTGCCCCAAGGACCTTTATGACCACAAGACACAGCAATCAGCAAAGGACTTTGGGAGTTCTTGCTTTGTGTTAAGGGACCCAAAGCTCTGTTCTGATCTAATGTCAGAAAGCCCCCACACTTGCTGGCAAGCGGTTACGTGATGAACACTCCCTCCCAAGGGCAACAAAAGATAGCTCTGCTGGGACAAGGTGTTGCTGGGTTGGAGCAGCAGCAGCAAAGCTCAAGTCTGTGATAAGACAGAAGGGGAAATCTTTCATGAAAATCTCTGGGACTGAAGCTTTTTTTGATGCCGTATTTATTGGGCTTAAACCCATGTTCTTATAGGCACAAGGAGAAATACAACCCCTGAAAAGAGAGATACCCTTTTCAGTAAACCCCCTTTAGGATCCCTGCTGGAGTCATTTTCTCCACTAATCTCTCCCACATCTCAAACAGAAAAATCTTTTTATCATGTTATGTTGAATTTAATAGAAGAAAAAAAAAAATCCATCAGGAAAACTGAAGTGGTGGCTGCTTGTCCTCCTATTGGGGAAGTTGTGGCCAATTTCAATCTGACAAGTGGCTTGTAGGCAACCCTTGGACTATGGCTGGTTTGGTGGCAGATAGACAGATTCAACCTTAGCAGAGCACAGATGGCCAAGGCATTTAGACTCCACGACAACTGAGCTTCCATATTTTTCCTGGATTTTGTGTGCTGAGAGGAAATATCAACAAGAAGCTACTCCACACAGGCAACCAACAAATCAAAACACTTAATTTAAGGTTCTTTTGAAACTGAATTTATGAAGCATTAATTTTTGTCATAAAAGATTCCAGGTTTTACTTTGGACCTAGTAAAATACTGTGGAAAAATTCAGTGAAGAACAACAAAATTTATTAAAAAATATTTTATCTGCTAAAAAAGAAAATCAGTTTATATAACTGGAAAGAGTAACTTAAGGATGACTTTTAACTACCTGCAAGAAACCTACAGTGGAAGGATCTCAATCCAGCAAACAAGTATACAGCAAGAGCTAAGAGCAAAAAACAGAGTCAAAACCATTTCAAAAAAGAAATGAAACCCAAATGTTAAATGAGGATCATTTGTCATTGGGACAGTTTACTAAAGTTTATGAGCACTTCAAACCAAACAAGACTGGAAATTTTCGACTCACACATCTCTACTAACCTTAAAAAGCTTCTCCCTGTCCATCTGGTATGCAATTCCTTGGCTTATTTGAACCTTGTCTGGACAACAGTGAGGTGCAGGGTGTAGATAGATAAACATCAGGACATCCTGGACTGAGTAGAGTCTCCTTTTATCAGAACAAAATTGCAATAAACAAAGTGTCATCATAAATAAAGCTCTGGATAGAGAATACATTTGCATATGTATGCCTTTCTGAGTATTTTTGAGCAAGTTATCTGTAGGAAAAGGCTGAATCTTCCTACAGATTCTGACTGGAGTTTTATGCCTATGTACATCACCACAATCGTTGGCACAAGGGTCCACCCACATATTTCAGATCACAATAGCAGGATTTCTGGTTTTGTCTAAATTAAACATGACTCTGCATCACTCCTCCTTTTGGCACTGGGTTATTGTGTTTTTATTGCTGTGTATTTCTATACCCACTTGTGTCTACGACTATCTTCCCCTCCCCCTGTTTCCGGTAGAAAGAGAGAACAATACACATTCACTGACAAAGAACTGAAAATTTTATGTCTTCAAAACAGTATTAATGCAATTTTCTTTGGCATATTGCAATGCCAAAGGAAAGCTCACTGTTCTGGTAAATACAGAAGGAAAAGAGATTTTAACAGCTGTTTTTTGCTTTTGTGGGGTTTTATTCCCTGTTTTGAATTTTCACCTCAAGCAGTGGTCTGGTGTTTGCATTTAGCATCAGGCACCAGCAATTAACCTGAATGAAGATACTTCCCCTCTGGTAGAAGAGATGATGAGAATCATTTCATGTCAGTGGAACCAAACATTTGGAGAACAGCTTTTAATCAAGATCGATACTTATAATGAGAAAAGGGCTTAAAACCCAGCAAAGCAATAATGCACATATTAGTTTTTTGATTGAACATGCTGATAACCTCAGAAAAAAACACTACACCAGTCAACCTGCAACAAACATAATGGGACTGCCACTCTCACAGGGGGGTTGATTCAATCAGTCCCAAAGCTTCACAAAGGCAGACATCGAAATACAGTGCACCCCCAGCTGCATCATTGCTCTTTTATCCAACACATTCCAGCAGAGGCTTAGTCTCAAAAGACATTGCTAAACATTTTTCTCCTACTTATTTGAGGTATAATTGACTTTTCTAAACAATACACAGTTATGCTAACCATTTTGTTTTGTAGGCAAGAGAATAACTACTGTGTTTTTATTTTAATGTATAATTCCAGCCCAATAATCCTACAGGGAAGGTTTTTAATAAGACATGCAATTTCAGAGGAGGAGAAAGAAGTAGCATGAATGGCCTATTCCTATTCCTACTACCGTACTTGTTTTCAGTATCTGAGGTGAGAGACACTTAATGCCCTTTGGGTTTTATAATTTATTTTACAATTTCCTACTAATGGATATTAAGGACTGCAGCAATGTCCAGATATAGTGCTAATTAGCAGGGCTACTTATACAGCCAAGTTTGGTCTGGATCTCAACACAGTTTTCTCCCAAGACATAATTCGGTTCTCAAACTCATGATGGCTCTGTACATCTGCAGAAAGTCCAATTTTTTCCCCTCAATTCCTTGGTCATATAAAATTTGTACAGTTGGAAATCCCTCCTGGCTCGAACTGGGAAGAAAAGAAAATACAGTTCTCATGGTCTAACCTTTTGGGTTTCACGCTGTGAAGACATGCAAATGGAAACAAGGTGTTCCAACAATCTGCTGCCCAAAATTTTCAATGAAATAGGCAATTTCCCAGGAAATGTTTTGATTTTCTGAAGTGAAAAAACATTCAGCTGGAAAATATGCAAACAGCACTATTAAATACTGTGAAAATCATTGAAATACTGATAATTCCCGTCTGCAGCAGTTTGCTAACCAGCACCAAAAACACATTCTGGGTGACTCAGCACTGACGATGAACTACAGCTGTAGAATATTGCATATTCATACAGTGTCTGAGGGATTTGAGATAGAATGTAGATCCCAACTCAAGCTACCCTTTTTTTTTTCCATAGTCATTCTTGCATGCTTCAACTCTTTTCCCTCCCTCTCACATTTTACTTTCCCGAAGTCAGCATGAAGTTATATCAGTACTTCTATTTCTGGCAGTTGTTTTAAACCGGACTTTCCCCTCTGGGCACACATACTATATCTGAGCTCAAAACCAAGTTGTTTGCAATCAAGCAAGCATTTTTCAAGAAGTTAAAGTTTCACCTTGAGCAACAATGCTGTAATAAATTAGATTTTCACAATTTTCAAAAGATCTTTGGAAGCTTAGTTAAGTACGTTTAAGGATGTAACGAGGACGGAGAAGTTCATCTGGGAAGACCATTTGAGTTGAGCTCTGTGCAGGCAGCACATGTCTCAACATCTGCCACACCCTCTAAACTTCAAGAGGCAGCAGTAGCAGCTCTACACATTCAGATTTCGTGGGGAGCAGGCATTAGAGGGATCTGACTCAAGAGTGCTCAGTGCCAGAGGAGGGGCATGATATACTGTCCTCAGCACCATACTGAAGCTCAGCTCTGCTGGATTCAGTGCCCGCCTAGGGGTCAAGGGGCTTCGGACGGGTTTTGACTCCATGAAAGGCCCCCTTCCTGCTGCCTCAATCAGCAATATAATGGGACACTGAATTCAATGACAAACAAAAGCGGTAGTTTCTCATGTCCCTTCCACTGTTCCACAGTTTTTTCCCAGGAGTTCCAAACCAGACAACTATAGCAGAATGAATCCTAAGAGACCAGTAATCTGAACAGATACCAACATTTTATTTTAAAAAATATGCTTATAGTCATTTAGTCTTTAGAGAAGTACATGCTTGCACAGGATACTTTACGATCATTTAATGAACCAGCCATCTAAGGAACCTTATTATAAGTTGTGTAATACACCTAGTTTGATAAGGAATTCAATTGGTTAGCAGTATAGCAATACTATATTCAGTTTGACAAGAAATACCTATAAAGATTCAAAAATACCTAATATTTTTTTAGCTCTATAGAAGTGAGTTCTACATATAGCCAGAGGTCTAAACAGTTCAAGATTATTACTATAAACTGCATAACAGCAGTTACATAACAAGTTTAATTTTTCTTCTCAAGCTCTATATGAATTGCACTGAAACGGGAAAAGAAATGGCGCAAATTCAAAAACAGAGATGAAGTTGGGTTCTGTTGACTTCTTGGTATTTATTGCATGAAGAGGTAAATATTGACAATGATTAAGACAGATCAGAAGAAGGTTAGCAAATCAATATGTGCCTTGAAGGAAGAGAACACTTGATATTTATTAAAGTCAGGGTATATTAACTAGAGAAGACCTTCCTTTGCTTTTTTAAAGGCAAAGAGTGCTGGCTTGCAAAGGACCATTCAGTGCTATCTAGCAGCTCATTTGACTTTAACCAGTGTTTTTCTATGTTTTGAAAAAACCCAAATATTCTCCCTCTGGATGCTTGCAGAACATTATTTCCTTCTTGCCTTCTAGCCAAACAGCATGTGTTCCTGTGTCTGTATTTTTACTGGCACTGTTGCTATCACAAATACTGAGAATTTTCTCTTAGTGTTTAAGCACATATTGAGGCCTGCCCATAACTAGCAAAGCATTTCAGAACATATTTCCGTGAAAGAATAATATTTTCATTCTTTGCTGAAAGAAGATTTATTTATCATTCCAAATTGGAAGATTAAATCATAAAAATGATGGTATTGTGGAAAAAAAGCCATGTTTCTCTCAATTTCCTTCAACCAAGGTCTTCCAAGTACTGGATTCACTTTCAGGTTTAAGCTTACCAGCAATATCAAGTTTTTAGTTTGAAACCATTTTTTCATGCTTTAATAATTGAAAACTGGGTTTGAAAAGTTAGAGTACTATGAGATACCAGTAATGGCCAGAAGTTTTTCAGGTTGAAAGTTAGGGGCTTCACATTTAAGTTCTTCATTTGGTTTCCTGCATTTTCTGCATTTGCAGTTTTAAGACCATGCTACAAACATGAACAAAATCTGGAAAGGAAAATTTATGAGCATTCGCAAATCTGAAGATTAAGAAGAACGTGGCTTACTACATAGTAGATACTCAGATTTCAAAATATCTCGTCATCAAGATGCTGCTACACGAGGCAAATGAGTCAGATTACCAGAGATGAGGTCAGATCAGCGTGTATGAAACCACAGTCACGAAATCATAGAACTACAAAGTGGGTCAGGTTGGAAGGGACCACAGTGGATCATCTGGTCCAACCTCCCTGCTAAAGTAGGGCCATCCTAGAGCACATGGCACAGAATTGTAACAAGACAATTCCTGAATATCTCCAGTGAGGGAGACTCCACATCTTCTCTGGGCAATCTGCTCTGGTGCATGATCACTCACAGTAAAGAAGTTCTTCATGTTTAGAAAGTTATGCTTCGAAATTATGTCCATGGTGTTCAAATGGAAATCAAAGGAAGGTAACACCAGTGTTTGACCTAACCTTTAGCTTCTGTTCAACACTGTAGATTTTGACTAAGAACAGCATCCATTATAGTGAGCTGCAGTTCCTAAAAAGAATTCTTGAGCCATTCTTGAGGAACATCACAGTAACAATAAAATGCAGTAAAGTAGAAAAATTAATTTATTGTAAAGAAAATGTTATAGCCTCAAGTTTTGACAGCTTATTGTGAGCAAAGAGCACTAAGTATCTATTGAAAAAGAATGTAAGTAAAATATAATAAAAAAATCTTTCTCCAACTAGAAGTTTTACTACAACAAAAAAGTTTAAGGTGCTCTTTGATATTTTTAGTTATTATTTTTGCAATACCTCCAGAATAGATCCCAGAGAAATACAGTATGCACAGGCAAGATACAAGCAATCTTCCTGTACTGCAAAATATGGTTTGGGGCAGAAAAAGACATCTCCACTGCCTCAGAACGGGTTGGCTAACTTCTTGTGTCAGTGTTGGTTTTTCTGTTTTGGTTTATAGCAGATTCTTAGCCTGTCATTTAGCTTCTAACCAGGTTTCTGCTTTTCCCTGGCTGTTCTCTCCAGCAGACTCATTTGGCCTAGTTGTCCAAGTGACAGAGAACTGAAAACAAAATATCCTCATCAAGAAACCTCTATACATAAATGAAACGATACAACACCCTGAAGACGGGGAAAAAAAAAGCAAGTAAATGCTGTGAAATACGGTTTCTTGTAAACGTGCAGTTGTACAGACCCTTTTTCTTTTAGGATCAATGTTTGAGCATATACCAATATGTCCAAAACAAAACACCACCGTTCTCAGTCCCAACAGCATATCTTCCTAAATTTCTTTCATCAAGCTGCAAGGCCCCAATTCTAGGACAGCATTTTAAGCTTGCATTTCAAAAGTGATTTAACTGCAGGTCAACAGTACCCTGTGTTCAGAGCTATATAACAAATTAGCACAAATGGTGCCTGTTATCTTCAGCACTATATTCTCCATGTATTTTATAGTAAAAATGTACTACATATATTCCTAAAGCCATGATGGTTACCTAAGCTATTTCTATCTGCTTTTGAGTTTCCCTGAAACTGTTTTCATCCTGTGAAGTAACATGTCTCTTATACTCATAAGCATACAGAATAACTTTCATTGAAAAACTTTCAGCGTAGTTAATCAAACTCCAAATTCTTTAAGTTGCCCACAAAATTTGCTCAAGAAGTAAATTAAGAGCTCACAAGGAAACATCCTAGATGTAAACTTCAGCATGTAAAAGCAGTAAATGAAACTAGCACTGCTTGAGGAAGCTTTTTCCAAAAACACATATTCAAGACTGCTCAAAGAATTTGCTCTTACAGTGGTCAAATCACAGTTGAAGTTGTTCAAATAGCTCTACAAAATCATCCTGCATCTTGAAACAGAACAAGAGCTCACTGAAGTTGCAGAAATTTAGTTCAGGAAGAGTGGGTATAAACCTTACATGCTCTGATGAAGTCATCAGATGTCTATCTGTGATAACCCTACTTGTCTTTCTTCATTTATAGACACTGATGACTTACCCACTCATGCTCTATACCTCCTATTATTCTCCACAGAAGAAAAGTCAGCCCTGTTTCTACATTGGCAGCCTTTCCTCCTGCCTCAGGCCATACAACTGCCAGTTCACAGCTCCTCTGGTCGCGGTTCAGCCACCAAACCACAGGCCAAGCTCTAAGGCCTGAGCAGCTTCCAGTTTATTTCCTTTTCCTTGTTGCTCTCTGCCTGGGCCCGGCATATTGAAGAGGCAGCTAACAGCTAGCCACCAGCAACCAGCTGTGCACCACCTGTTCCTCTAATCTCCTGACCATCTTCCCTGGATTAAGAAGAAATTTGATTCACCCATAAGCAAGGCAGAGAATGAAAGGCTGCTGGAGGCATCACACAGGCATAAAACAGACCACCACAGTTCATGCATATATGAAAGCAGGCCTGGTAGAACTGTCAAGTTTCCCCTTCAGAAAACTGTTCTCTCCATGCCAGAGACTCCCCGAAACTTCAAGCAAAATGTGCAGAATGAGCTGGGACTTCAACTTCCCAGGAGGCCGTAGATTTACCAGCTGAGTTCACAGTTCGCTAAAATAGGATACAGCCATATTCAGCAACAGGGTTTAATTCCATTAAGTAATTATTTCACCTGTGGTCTAGCATATTAATTTTGATAGAGTCTTATAAAAGAAAGTCATTATAGATGCCTTAAAGGTGAACAACCAGAAAGTGAATGGCAGCTATAAATCCATCACTATCTAATTGTTGCAGTCCATGTACCAATGTATTTTCTCACCGTCTTCTCCTTCCTTCTTTTTCTCAAAGATTTACTTTTCCAAATAATTAAATTAAATTAGATAAATTTGAGCCTAACTGAAACTAATTTTGTATAATATCCCAAACCATTTGCATAAGGCTTCTAAAAATCTCCAAGCTATTTCTCTAGGCAGTGGGGTAGCTAATTATCTACCTCTCCAAGCAGCCTTCAAGGCATCACACATCATATGTTTCGAAGACAGAACAATTTCATTCCTTTGCAAAAAAAAGTGTCCATTACAGTCCTAATGCATCATGAAAATTCCATGTTTCCACAGAGATTAAATAATTCACCCTCCATGGAATATATTTGATCATATAATAACAGGCAGACATGATCATTATGCCCTGAATATCACCATTTAGGAAATCAATTCCTAAACTTTTGGGATATGCAAATACAATTGATTCTTGAACTGTGGAGGTCTCAAAATGAACTGAGACTTTTGGCAGCATGCAAATATTCACCATCCCTTCAGGCTGGGCCAATGTATCTGGCATCCTCTCACACATACAATGGATTCTATCTCAGCCCAGTAGGATACATTTCCCTGCAACAATTAGGTTTACAAAAGCTAAACTACACTACAGAAGTATTGTAATTATGATCACTGTTCAACAAGGATAAAGTATTAGAAACAAAGGAATTAAATATGAAATTGTTGTCCACAGGCATTGTCTCTCTGTGCGTTCTTAGAATACAGAGTTAACTATGCAAACAAAAATCAGTCCCTCAACCACAACCCCTCACCAACACAGAGAGCATCTGACTGGGGCTGAGTCACAACCTATTGTTTTGAACCATGGATGGGATGAGCTCTTGTTTGACTATATTTAAGAATCTGGTAGGAACTCACCAAGATCCAAAATATCCAGATCTCTCACGACTCTTTCATAGTGGCAATTTTCAACTCAACAACAACAGAATTATGATGGTATGTCACTAAAGCAAGACAAGCAAACACATAACAGCATGATTTTTTTTTTCCCAAGCATCTTAATATAAAGCTATTCATACCCCAGTCTAAGACTACAGTTCTTATTGTACTTGAAAATTAAGTTCTCTTTAAATTCTAGGTGATCATTTTTTTCCTGGAATCTATATGCAAGCAAACCTCCTTTTTAAATTGATATGTTCCAAGCATTAAAAAAGAAATCTTATTCCACAGGTGGCCAAGGGTTGCAGGTCCAAGCCCACACCCCGTCAAGGCTTGCCTACAAGCCAGGACAAGAAACTGTGGATGACAGTGATGGATGGGGGGGGAACAACAACTTGGCATCTGATGTGAAGGAGACTGTTACACTTTAGAATAACCGAAAAATAGTGATTAACCCAAGTGCACCTGCTAACACATTTTAAAACGTTGCCCATCTTAGAAAGAAGGAAAGCGTTCACTCCCAACAATTTCCTGAAATTTTTAAGGAAAATTTCACAGAGTAAATTTTTTATCAGTTTTACCCTTTCCTCCAGTGCTGAAGATACCCCAAGGCAAAGTGCTCAGAAGAAGCCTATTCATAACTAAGAGACATGAGGGATTCACATCACGAAGTCATAATGCCAATTTCTGTCCCAGCCTGTTTTAGGAAGAGCTTAAACTCTAAACAATCCACCTAGGAATGCCTGCCACATTACATTTACAACCATAACAAAAACAATCCTAGGTCCCTGGAGGGCTCAGTTATAATCCCACATTTAAATTATAACCCGAGTCTCACATCCCATCTAAATGACTTGCTGGGGCCAGCACAAGTCAACAGCAAACTCTCTGGTGCCATACTGAACCCTCTTCCTTTGGTGCTCCAAGCATCTAAAGTACAAGTATTAAGAGACCCAAACACAGTCTACTGCAGTGCAAAGGCACATTATAAATTATTTTTCTGAAGTTTTGAAACCCTTGAGTGCATTTGCACCCAACTACCCCAAACCCTTTTCACCCTTGAGCGTGCACACAGGAAAAGGAGAAACTGATGCTTTTGAATACTCCTCAGCCACTTTATGGCTAGGGCCTAAAGCCGATTATTTCTTTCACAGAAAAAAAAAAGTTCTTCTTGGGTTTTTTATGCAATCTTTTTTATTTTGAGGATGGAAAAGTACTTCCTCCTGACACTTGAATATTACAGTTTCTACTTCAATCCTTTTCAACATTCTGCATTACAGTACTTTTCCTTCCATTACCCACAGGTCCACTGAGGCCATGAGTAATCTGGGATGGTAAGGAATATACTCCTCTTCCCCATCCTGCAATTCCACGGAGCTACAAAAAAAAAAACACAGCCAACAACAGCTCCAGTAACAGAAATCACTTAAAATCTCATTATCAAGGTGCCAATTGGAAGAGAAAGGATGCATTTAGGGCACAGAGACTGAGGAGAAAGAGGAGTCAGAGCACTATCCCAGTACCTGGGAGTCCTGTTCTGCCAAGGACTTCCAAGTCAGTCTTTGGTAAATCACAGCATTTCTCCAAAACCAGGTTCCCCAAACTTCCAGTTCCTCTACTATCCATTTCTCCAGTATCCTCTAGTATCAATTAGTAGAACTGTTGTTCTTTCCCCCACAGGTTCTGACAGTACAGAATATGCAATACTGAAGTTCATAGGAAGTGGTCATAGGAATTGAAATAAGTACCCTCAAATCAAAATATGGATTTGTATTTGTTTACCTGAATAACCCCAGCATGCTACAAGTATTGTAAAATCAAAGCTCTTGTTCAAACTCACTGATGGCAATTGATAAAAAATGCCTAATAACCAGAGCAGGCTTTGGTAAAAATACAATATTAATGAAAATATATATGCATATCTGGATTTCTTTGAACTACTTTGATCTGGAAAGTAGGTTGTAGGGCTCTTATTGTCAAGCTTTTTAATGAGGTTTCTAATAGTTCACAAAAATAGCAGAAACTACAAATGCAAAAAACCACTTGTAACTCTCAGTATATTCAGTACTAATATACTCTAATTTATATAGAGTGTATGGTTTCAAATGAACTTTAAAACAATGCAGTACTTATTTGTCCGAGAGCATGTCCAAAAATTACCTAGAATAAAAATAATTCAAATCATAAATAAAGTGGAAGACAGATAATCACTACAGCAATGTCCATACATGAAGAACACCGAGAAAAGATACAAGAAGGAAATTATAGTAATACTATGCACCTGTGTCTTTATTGGTATAAAGAAAGAAACAGGCTGAAATACCAATTTGATTGACAGAAAAAAAGTAGAATTTGAGAGTGATCATTAAAGATACATTTTACATTAGGAAACAAGGAAACATTTAGGATATCAGATTTCAGGTAGCAAATTGCCAAGTAGAAAGCTTATTTAGAAACAGTAGAATAAAGGCAGTAATTAAAATAACATTTGCAAGTATATTTTCTGAATTATTTCAACAACAACAAAAAAGCATAATTTACTTGCACTGAATATTTTTTGCAATGCAGCTGCCAGATTCGTGCCACACTGAATTTATTCACTATCCTGTTTTTAAAAAAAAAAAACTAGACTGATACATTTTCCATGAAGTTATTTAAATACCACCCCAAGATGCCAAGTTGGCTCTGTGACTGCAAAGATATATTTTTTAAAGAGTGTGAAATAATTCATTAACATATTCATGAGGGAGTAAAAGAACTGCAGACTTCAGGTGAAACAGTAGCTTAAGTATCACCAGAGCTAAATTGCATCAAAAGGTGCTAAATCCTGTGAATGTGCTTGCTATCGCACCACTGAGACTTCTACCAAAACAGCCAAGTGCTCATGCAAGTCATGAGGAGCTTTACAACAAAAGAGTAGAAATTTGGTTTAAATAAGGACACTGGCACAAAGAAGTCACCATAACAGAAGAAAAAAAAAAAAAAAAAAAACCAAAAAAAACCAAACCGAANACCAAAAAACCAAACAGAGGAAGAAATAAGGGGGAAAAAGCAACAGGGGCATTTCCAGGCAGAAAATAACGTTCTGGCAAACAAGAGGGAAAAGTTGGTTTACAAACTGCATAGAAACTTCTTGCTTTGCTGCAATTGCCTCCAATCTTACCTTTTAAAATAGGCCATGAAATTCACACACCACAGATGTGTGACCAAGTACTGTACATGCTAGCTAGAAAGGCGGTGATGCCTGTACAGCATTTTCTGCAGTGGAAACAGGACATCCAGCATGGGAAAAGATCATGGGAAAGAACAGTGAGAAGCAATCATTAAATTAGGACCTGTCTAATCTATTCTTATTCCTTTAACTGTTTTTTCCCACATTTAGAAAACAATCATTGCAGCTGCAATCTCCCAGTCTTGTTACTGTCTAATGTTCCATGCTCGTTTGGAGCGGAGAACAGGATTAAGTGATTATCCTATTTTCTTTGCAAATATTTTCTCTCCTTCAATTTTGATGTCATTGTTAACATCTCTCTCTAGTCATGACTGTACATGTGCTTTGTCTTTAATGGACTGTCGTTGGCTTATCTGCAGTTTCTTTATCTTCTGTTAAAAAAATGTAAAAAGAAATTGGCCTATTAGCAGAAATGCAATAGCACCAATTTTGTAAACAGTAATGAAGCTTACTGCTGGAAACAGCAATACAAAACAATTAATACAGAACAATTCCACTACAGTTAAAGAAATATATTTAAAATAAACTTATTGTAGTGTTCCAGGAAGCACAGATTAAGAGCAGTGCTGATTAAGAGAAGAGCTGTTTAAGAGAAGCTTCCATCCTCATCCTCAGGACTATTTTGATTCAAGACAAGTGCATTTCCCAATTAGTTTGTTTGGGTTTGTATTTGGGTTTTCTTGTTTTTTCTTTTCTTTTTCTTAAAGTAAAGTAACTACCTCAAAACAACACATGTGCCGCCAATTAAACAGCAGCTCTGCACAGACCTCTTGCATCCATACATTAACTGTCTTGTACTGTCCATTTCAACGTGGAGCAGCTGAAGATGGACAGATCTATACAATCCTACACCGGGGTCAGATTGCTTTCAACTCTTACGCATTAAGTCACATCATCTGACATTTTTCAGTGTTTGTTCTCGTTGGTCCTTGTCTCCCTCCAGTGGTGGGAGGATCAGACCTCTCTACGCTTTAAACAGCATACATGGTCACACCCTCTGACTATATTACACAGCTAGGCCTTCCTCAAACTTTGTCACTCCACTGAATGAGGAATGCCAGAAATACTTGTTATTTTTCCTCCAAACATGCAACTTCTCATGATTTTAATACTAATTCCTTTCCATCTCCAGTTCATCACTATTCAAGGTCAATCCTGGTCTCTTATGTAGTTTCAACTTCAAGCCATTAGCAAATTTCATTAGCACATTCTTGTTTTTATCCTACTTTTTGGTAATTAGTGAAAATAATAAATAAGATCAATGTCAAAGCCAGTCCCTGAGGAACTCCACTAATAACCTCCCTCCAGCCTTATAGCTTCTTTCGACACAGTTTCTTGTTATCTCCTTCAGCCATTCCCAAAGCATTTGTACTAACAACCGTCTCCTCCAGTTTAGATAGCATTTTTCCCACACAGCACCATATGGAGTTCTCTGCTGGGGTTGAGGCAGACTCAACCTCTCCTTTGCTCTCAAGGTAAGTGACATGGCTATGAGAGAGACAGAGGGCACATTGCAAGAGGTGTTGTCAGGGAGAAAATTAAAAAGCCATCATATGTGGCCCTGATGGGACCTTATCTGGAAGATTATGCATAACTTTTCCATTTAACAACAAAAAAAAAATTTTTAAAAAAGCCCTGAAGAAGAACAATTAAAAAGTCACTTGTGGAAGCCAGATAGAAGGACCTGCCTTTGTAGCTTAGAAAATTATTTGGTTTGTGTGGCAAGGTTTAGGTAATGAGGGGACTACAGGGATGGCTTCTTGTGAGAAGGCCAAGCTAATCAGTGGTGGCAGTAGAACCACTGGGATGACGTATTCAAGAAGGGGGAAAAAGCCCCTGCACAATTGCAGCTGGAGGGGGAAGTGACAATGTGAGGGCAACAGCTACACAGACACCAAGGTCAGTGAAAAAGGATGAGGAGGAGGAGGCACTCCACCCTCAGAGAGATTCCTCTGCAGCCCATGGTGCAGACTATGGTGAAGCATCTGTGCCCCTGCAGCCCGTTAAGGTTAATAATGGAGCAAATAACCTCCTGCAGCCCATGAAAGACCCCACAATGGAGCAGGTGTGACCCAGTAGGAAGCCTGTGTTGTGGTAGACTCCAGGGCCCATTGAGACAGGAGCCCATGCTAGGGGAGGTTTTCTAGCAGGACTTGAGAGCCCACACCCATGCTGGAGCAATTTGCTCCTGAAGGACTGCACCCTGTGGAAGTGACCCATGCTGGAGCAGTTTATGAGGAACTGCAGCCCACAGGAAGGATTCACATTGGAGAAGTTCATTAAGAACTGTCTCCCATGGGAGAGACCCCACAATGGAGCAGGGGAAGCATGTGAGAAGTCCTCCCCCTGAGGAGAAAGGAACAGCAGGGACAACATGTGATGAATGGACCTCAACCCTCATTCCCTGTCTCCCTACACCACTGAGGGAGAGGAGGTGGATAAAATCAGGAGTAAAGTTAAGCACAGAAAGAAGTGGGGGGGGATGGTACTTCGGGATTTAGTTTTCTTTCTTTTTCATCATCCTACTCTGATTTGGTTGGTAATAAATTGAGCTAATTTCCCCAATTCAAGTCTGTTCTGTCCACAGTGGAGTCAGTGAGCGAAGTCTCCCTGTCCTTAACTCAAAATCCTTTCATTATATTTTCTCTCCCTTTTCCCATCGAGGATGGAGAGGGATAGAGTGGTTTTGGTGGGCAACCGACATCCAGACATGGTCAACCCACCACATCATCTCAACAGTAAATGTCAAAGGTAGAGGGAGAAAGCTGTTTAGAAGCAATAGAACAATGACGAAAATTCCCACGGACACATTCTGTCTGGAATTCATACAATCTTCAGATAATGAAAGGCATAACATTTGTGACTAAACTTGTATATATGAGGAGAGAATCTAGAAACAGTTCCTTGTCAAACAGTTACATAGATGAGATCTACAGCACACGTATTGGCACTATCTGAAAGTGAATAGGCTTGATAACCAAGTAAGCTCCTTCTGCTACTTCCATTTTTTTTTTTCCTTTCCAAAGGTCATCAGTGTTTACTTCATTGTCTCCAGGAAAAGGCAGAAGAACGAGACACACATTTACACCCAGCATTTTTCAAAACCATCACACTCAAAGTCAAGCCCTAAAGGATAACATGCAACAAGAATTGAAGATACTGGAAATTTTACCTGCATAAACGTTCCTAGATCATTGCTGCCTTCAGCTCTTTACTTACATATCTGTTTGTATAGCTTCACAGACCAGCTTAATTCCCTCCTTGTCCAACCAGGACATGTTCAGAACTTACTTACAACAGCCTCAACAACACATCAGCTCACACAAGTTCAAATTGATGCTGGGATACAGAGCGCCAGAGTTACTTTATTAGTTTTACTATCTCTGTCTTCTCACAAGTCTAAACAGAAATTTTAGCCCAAAGGGGATGGCAAGATGTAGTGGTTTGGTATTTTACTGCAGATAAGTCAATGAAAGAAGGGGAGAAAAGAGAGGGAAGAGGCTGAAGCAGGGTGGGGAGGGATATTTTGGGATGTCAAAGTCTGTTATATTGTCATTTGCATGAAGAAATATTTTATTTAAAGCTAGAAGATCTCATAACTACTGTGAAGAACCAGATGGTTTAAATGCAGTATTACCTCTGACATTTATGAGCACCCTTGATAGGTACAGCATTCAGTTTGCAGGGGGAAGGGGTGTTGGTGGGGGTTTTTTTATCACTTTGGGATGATTTATCATTTTGGCCCTTTATGATTTTTCTCTTTAATTCCCTCCCTAATAACTTACTTTATGTATTAAATTACAGTATCAATTCAATCACTCAAAAGTAACATAAAAAATTATTTCCTTAGCCCTACTAAAAATATTATATTGTTATTGTTCTACTGACTTTTACTTTTTAAACTTTTTTTCCCAACAATGACATCTAAAAAAGAGAGAAGAGATGAAGTTTAGTCTATGTCGGTACATCAAGCTGTGACCCCTTTCTGCACACCAATATCTGTATTAACACATAGGTATGGTATACACATAGGTATAGCACAATGAATTTACTCAGTTCTAAACTAGAAGCATGCAATGCTTCAACAACATAAGTCATACACACACCTCACAAGCCCCCTCTGCTTGAATGAAAATGAAATAACAAGCAGAACCTGGAAACAAAAGAGGTTTTCCATCCTGCAGATTAAAAAAAATCCCATTTCTTAGGATTCGTATGAAATCAAGTGCGTCAGAAAAACAGATTTATGTCAGAACAATCAAATAATGAAGAGAGGAAACAAAACAAAAACCAAAATGGCCCACTTCTCCTTTCAAAAAAGAGGGCTTGACTTGCTCACTGTTGCCACACTTACTCAAGGATGTGGACCAGCCATGATGCAACCCCTGCATTACCTGGCTGAGCAGAGGCTCAGTGTTCAAGGAAGCATCCTAACTACCAGGCAAGACACTGATAGAAAACAACTCTGGGAATATTTATTTCTTCACATGAAGTATAAAGCAGACCCACAGCTAAACAGCCAAGAGCACTTGTCTCAGTTGTGGATGATAACTGTTCAAACTGGTGCCCTAAAGATAGAAGAGAGTGTTAAATGACTGGGTTTATTGTCTTCTCTGCCTCTTCCTCATTGTCACTTTGGCTCAAAAAAACCTCACATTTCCCAGCAAGACTTTCATTAAGATACCTCTAAAGGTACCATTTTCCAATGGAAGTTACAATTCACATGAGTGTTGTGGACCAAATCCATTAAATTACACGGGAAAGAACAGCTAAAATGCTAAAGCAAAACTGAAATTTAAAACTTAGTTATAGGCTATTGTTTTAATAGTAGTGATTGCCTAAAACAGTCTTGGAGACTGCAGAAATAAGTTGGAGCACATGGACGTCATTCACACCTTTTAGTCTTCATATGACTAAGTACAAAATATGGTTCTGCTTTAAATTGGGACTAAAGACAAGAGACCATTCTGCTTTAATTTGGGACTCCAGCCTCGAACTTGATAGCATTATTCTAAATATAACAAATTTATCACTAACAAGTGCAAGTCCATCAGTAGCTAATTCACAGATATAAAGACCTAAAATAAAATAGCATTTGATAGGTCAGCTTTATTCAAGAAACCAGTCGAGAATAACAGCACTCGTCAGAAAGTGAGAGACGTGAAGAGTTCTGGAGTTGCCACTCACATAATATAGGCTTTCCAACATAGCCTAATTTTTCCCCAGAAAATACATATTTTTGCCACAGTATCAGTGAGTACTTGTATGGGTGAACACTGGCATGTGGGCTACCGTGCAAGAGTAGCTCCCAGCCCTGAAAGGCATTGAAGCAACACAACACAAAGAAGTCTGGGGGAAAGGCTGGTCATGTGCCACAAAACTCACTTGTTCAAAGCCAGCAAGTGTAAATTGTTTGATAGATTCAAGCAACAATTACTAGTAAAGAACAATTTATTTGCTTTCTCCTCACAAGCAGAGAATATCTGAACACAAAACAGACGCTTTCCTCCTCCATTGTCAAGTCAGGAGATTATCTAAAGAAATAGAGTGAGGCGAATTTGAATACCTGTGTTTTCTCGAAATACAAAAGATGACAAGACAGGCACTCTCTTCGCTACACGGGGCAAACCAAGACAATTTAACTACTCAATCTATATTTCTATTAACACTTGCAAAATGTTTCCTTTCCTTCATTAGGAGGCTGAGTGAATCATACACGATCACTTGGATGCCCTCCCTATATGGAGCCCTCCTACTTTTTAAATAAGGATGCTTATGAAATAATTAGGTACACAACTGCCATGTGAGAGCCAAGTAGTTCAACTACCTTTGCCCTCAATTTACAGCATACTTTTCCAAAAGAGTAACAGTTTATTCCTCTCGTCATTCTAGCACAGTTAATCAAGCTTACAAAAAAAAAAAACTTAAAAAAAGTGGGTACTTACCCTGCTTTTTCCTTTCTCTATAAAAAAATGATTGATTGGGAGGGGACACATAATGGAAATGCTACTGAAATGTCAGGCTCTAATTTTTTTTACAAAATATCATTTAAAAGGTTATTTTAGTCCATGAATTTGTCACTCACTGCAACATGTTCATAAGCAAAGCTTATACAAAACAGACCATAAAAAATTAAATCTTGCAACAGCTTTCAAGAGAAAAGGAACAATAAAGTTCAGTCCTATTTGTTTCCTCTCCAAGTCAAATTTCATTGATGTTGGTGTCATGGAATGAAAGCAAGGAAGTTCATGACTGAAAACAGCTTTCTGCTTGGGATCAGGCTAGATGCTAAAGCAGACCTTGACGTCGTTCAAGGTTACTTTTCTTTCCCCTTGTGCTTTCTGGTGTGTCACACAGGAAATCAATTTTTTGGTACTGGGGCAGAAATACGAAAAAAGCAAAGACTTGTTGGGTCCCATGTGCCACTGTTTCATATTCTCAGAGCTTATAAAATGAGGATAATTAAATACATGAACCTCCCAAGAGTATTGTGAATATTAATTAGACAACAAATTTAGAGCACTTTGAGAATGAGAAGTACTCTGTGTCAGTACTTACTGCTATCTTTATTCATACTGAAAAACCCCAAAATACTATTTTTTTTTACATTTATAGGAGTAAATGCATTAAGAT
The DNA here is from genome assembly GCA_013398015.1 of Oreocharis arfaki. Lineage (NCBI taxonomy): Eukaryota > Metazoa > Chordata > Aves > Passeriformes > Paramythiidae > Oreocharis > Oreocharis arfaki. The sequence goes on along the minus strand of VZRR01013562.1, from coordinate 84,388 downwards.
GCTCAGGAGGAAATTTTCAGAATTATTTCAAGAAACCAAAACTGTAGACTGTTAGTACAGTCTTTATAGAAGATGGCAGCTCTTGGGCTCAGATATTAAGTACAAGAGCTGTTAAAAATAGTGAAAGAAGTCAAACTACATTTGGAATAATAATTGGCAAACTTTTCTGGATCTATGAAGAAACCAAATTTATCAGCTTTCTATCCAGGACAGCACAAATTATTCAATAGAAATAAAATTCAGCATATTCAATTTTGAAGTGGACAAATTAAACTATAAAAAGTTCTGTTCACTGACTGCAGATCATTCTGTGTGCACAAAATGGCCATGGGCAGATCAGGTCCTTCAACTGTTTCACTATTTAAAACACAGACTCCCTCCCTGGGCAGGCCATCTGACAGTCACCCGCCAAGCTTGTGTCTTCTCTGCTTTGCTATGTCTAGAAATAGCTTCCAGGAAAACTTGTTCTCTTTCCCAGGGATCAAGGTGAAGGTGACTGGCCTGTAGTTTGCCTGATAGCCCTGCTTGCCCTTCTTGAAGATGAGAGCTCACAGGAACTTCATCTCAAACTCCACGAGCTTTCAAAGGCCACCAAATGTCGTCCCATGATACGAGCCAGCTCCCTCAGCTCTCATGGGTGCATTCCCATCAGGTCCCATCTACTAGCATATGTTCAGCTTAAGTGTCCACTAACCTGAGCCTCCTCCACCAAAGATAAGTCTTCCTTTCCAGGCTTTCTCAGTAGTCTCAGAGGACTGGGACTCCTGAAGGCAGATTTTCCTAGTAAAGACCAAGGCAAAGAAGGCATCAAGTACCTTGGCCTTCCCAGTATTCTTTGTTATCAGGACATCACGTGGAGTACTAGACCCGCATCTTCCCTAGTTTTCCTTTTGTAGAAGTCCTCCTCATTCCCTGTCACATCATTTGACAGATTCAACTCCGTGCAGGCATTGTCTCTCCTAATCTCATTTCTGCCCCCAGACAGAACTTTTGTATTCTGCCTAGGTCAACTGACCTAGAAATGTATTCTTACATTTTAAGTTTTGTCAGGAGAATCATGTTTATCTATGCAAACCTCCTGGCACCCTTGCCTGTTTCCTGAAAATCAGATCATTCTTGAGATTGGAGCTGGTCATTCCTGAAAAATCACCCAGATGTTCTAGATCCCTCTTCTCTCCAGGACTGTAATCCATGGTATTCTTTCAAGCAGGTTCCTAGACAGGCCAAAGTCAACATCCCTGAATTCCAAGACTGTGATCCTGCTATTTGCCTCAATCTTTCCTCTCAGGATCCTGAACTCCACCATTTCAAGGTCACTGTCACTGGTCACTCTCGAGCAGATCTTTCTTGCTTTTAAGTAAGGGATCCTGCAGAGAAGCTTCCCAATCACCTGTGGCAGGAAGTTATCATTGCTGCACACTGGAAAGAATCCTATTGGATTGCTTGTGCCCTGTTCTGTTGCCCATCCAGCACAGAGAGGGGTGTTTTAAAGTCCCACAGCCTGTGAACATGAGGATTCTTCCAGATGTCTGAAGGCCTTAACTACGTCTTTTTCTTGATCCAACACCCACCATGTCATCCACATTGGTCCACCTGCTAATTCCAGCCCACAAGCACTCAGCTGGCTCCTCCATAAAAAGACAGAGCTCTGTGTGCTCCTCCTACCATCTCACATAGGTCAGCTCCCCCACCTCACTGTCCTGGCTTGTCCTTCCTAAAGGTTCTGTATCCATGCACAGCAACACATCTCCTGTGTGAGCTATCCCACCGTATCTCTAATACCCCTGAGACTGTAGCCCTACAAACACAGAAGGACACAGTTTCCCCTGCAGCAAGGATTAGTGTACAGACACTTGAGAGAGGTGCCCACTTGTGCTGATTTCCCAATAAATGGATGAATGTTTCTTCCATCAGAATGTCATCTCTCTACTCACTCATTTGTGTGCACATACATGAAATGGGCCCACTTCTCCCTGTTTTGTTGATTAGAAAGTCTCTCTTGTCCTCACTTGCTCATGGGTTGGCATCTCACTTGTCTGTCATTCCCAGTGAAAGCTCTCCTTTTGCCAGGTTAGCCAGCCTGTTGGTTCTTCATAGCACTCCTTGGTCTTCACAGAGTGTCCCATGGTTGAGAAAATGCATCCTGCTTAAGGCATTTCCTACAAAAGAAGTGTCTGCGTTCAGCCATTCCACAACATACATGTTTCTTGGGGAAATAACTATCACTTCCCCCACAAAGGAAGGAAATCAATCTTGAAGGGGCCTCCCTCTCTGAAAAAGAAGAGTATTTGGAGCACTGTTCAAATTTTGACAGTTGCTGAGTTGTTATTGATTTCTCTTCATTCTGATTGATTCCATCTCTACCACAACTCTGTTGTTTCCTAGAACCTGACCTTTGACTTCAGAAACCCGAAGCTTCAAGTTTAATAATTTAATGGATTCTTATACATTTATGAAAAATAAGTCGAGAAATCAGGTTACCTAAACAGCTAGAGAAAACTAATCTATAAAATATAAGCAAACGCTACGGATTTTATTTGATACACTCTGCTTTTGGGATACTCATCCTTCTGCCCACAAAGTACCTCAAAATAAATATTCTGATGTAATATTTCTAAAACCATCCCAGAGATCTATAATTGTGCTACTCATTTTCAGAGATGAGTTATGCAGCCTGGTTGATTTTCAAGAAAATTTGGACTCAAATAATTTGCAAAAATAGGGCTGAGATGCATTTACAAGTCTTCTCTTTTAATATTAGAAGAGACCAAAATCTGAGACGTTCAGCAGTCCTAAGTCTAACTAAAAATTTATTATTCAGATAATTTCACAACACAAAAAATTTAGATCTTGAAATGAACAGGCCAAAGCTGGAGAGTGACCAAAAAACCAACCTACAGCTTCAATTAAACTGTTGCTTACACTCAAGAAAACCCCTAATTCTTTATTTCAGTGAATATTCATTCGACTCCCTTGTCATACTTCAGGACTCTCCCTCATTACATTTGCCCCTCAGTGGTATTGCACCTGCACACCAAGATCCATTTTTGCAAGTGCCAAGCCAATTCGTTTCTTTTTCTAGGATTGCCTTTCATAAATCAGGAATCATTGGAATTACACACACAATAAAAGGTATGGGGGGAGAGAAATCCCTGATCAAGCAATTTGCCAGCCAAAGATTTAATATCAGTTGAGTTGAAACGCCAATCCCAGTTTAGAGACAGTATACCCTAAAGATGCCCAGCCTTGAGTACAATAGTATCCAACCCGAGCCAGTTACAAACCTGCCGTCACCAGCTATTCCTGTACAAACAGCCTGACTGCTACATGCCTTTTAAAAGAAATCACTTGGCAAAAATGTTATTATTCACAACATTTAAGGCCTTATTAAGGCCCATAAATAGTACAAGTAATTTTTTAAAAACCTTCCTCCACCACAGAAAGAAAAAGATGTCATTATGAACTTTAGCAATGTCAGCAAGAGCATTGTGTGCTGAATAGGAGCCTGATTGGAGTATGTTCTAAGAAAACCAGGTTGATTTAATCATTCCACGCCAGGTGTTGAGTTTTTTCAGCACAATATACACAGTGGGTAACTGACACAATAAAATCTCCAGTTTCTAGGAGTTCAATGCATTTCAGGTTGGTTTTGTGTCAAAGGGACGCATTTGTAGAAGCTGTGTTGGCTAGAAATCTTGAAGTCAGAATAGTATTCTGAGCCCACTGGAAATTTCTAAATGCATTTCTTTTTAATTGAACAACACTTCATTGCAATGGGATAGCCACAAAGCTTCATTTGGTAGTATAAATTTTCCCTCTGCTTCTTCTATAGTACACTCCTAAAAACAGTATTTTAACCTTTGTGTGTGTTTTAAGAACACTAATGTTTGGCTGGAAATTGTTAGGCATAATATGGAGCCCTCTAGCTCCTACCAGCACCAATTTCCACTGTGCCAAGCACCAGGAAAACCACTCAGTCTCCAAGCTGCACACTTACATTTGGACCCTGCAGTAATAACCACCTATAGGAAAGAGGGAAAGAGACAGAGAAGCAAAACAATTTGGTTTTGTTTAGATGAGCCAGCAGAGTCAGAAAATAAGCCAAAACTGTACTTCATAGCCAACATCTCTTCTCCTAGAACAGGGAAAGCAATTTCCTAAGAACTACCATTGCTGGCATTTCTTAGTTTAAGAAGTAAAAATTCCTAAGCCTGATTAGTGACAGGTTTCTTCCTCCCTCCATTCCTTCCCCTCTCCCTCCTTCCCTTTTCTCGAAAAGGTGCTGCACATACTGCCAGATCTACCTTGTGCAGAATTGCCACTGTAGCTCTGTCAAGTTATAGAGGAGAGAAAAAAAAACTGACAAAACAAAAAATCTGCTTAAATAACAGTCACTCGCAGACTCACGGAAGTGTTCAACTAGAATTCGAGGATGCAGATTACCAATGCTTTAAAGAGGCGTATGAACCACAGCACGCACTATGAAGTACCCACCTCTTAAAGAACAAAGACTAAAAGAGAATTAAAAACTAAATCACATGTTTAGCCTATGGAAGCAGCAGTTATGGTTACACCCATCCCCACACATGCTGCGAGTCACAAGCATGCACACCTGCTTGTGTGCCTGACCACACAGAGGCACACAGCTGTACAGGCACAGGGTGTCACAGTTTAACCACAGGGGACAGGACACACCTCCACTGACTACAGCTGTCCAAGATCTCCCAGTAAGCCACAAAGAGATTTGTCTTCTTTCCAAGACAGTGAGGATCTGCATGTCTGAGGTCAATAGAACATAAAACTAATAAGGACTAATGAGTTAAAAGCACGTTGCTATGGACTGCTTCTAGGGAGAAATAAATTTCTAGGTTTTGCCTGTTCATCCAAAAAGCAGATTGTTCCCAAGTGAGATGCAAGCAAGATCAAAATCCAGATACAACAAATTTTCCATCTGATCTTTATTCCATCATAAAACTGCAATTTGTCAAATGTTAACATTTCATGGAAACGTTTTCTTTTGACAGAACACAGACAGAGGCAGGCTGGAAACCTGCTGTTTTGTAGCTGTTTATTTACCTGTCTCCTCAGCAATGAGGAGCTGGCTGTGAAGACTTGCAGATTTCAGAGCCACCTGAGCTCCAGCTGCCTGACTCCAGCCTGTGACTCCCAGGACAGTCTTGCACTCACCAGGGAACCCAGGGAGCCCATGAAGCTGCTGAATAAAACTGCTATAATCCTTTTAGTTTCACTAGCAAACCCCACTGATTAACAGCAGCAAAACTGTCAAACCCTGTCAGCTTCACACAGCAGCAGTCAGGGATCCTGGGGAGCACACCAGTTTCATAAGCAAAACATTGTGGTATTTTAATACCGTGTTCTAGGGGAGGGGGACAATTTTTTATCCCAGCTTAGAATTGTCACTGTTTTGGATGAAAACTGGTGAATAAAAATTTGGTCTCAAAGCCAGCTCTGCCAGAATCAAGTGAATTGCTCCTATCTGGATACCTCATGATTTCTGGCAAAATACAGTGCTGTTTTCCTGTAGGTTACTAGTCTAAATCAAGACATTCATGGCAGCAGTGTGCTATAATCCTTTCTCTGTCCTTCCTACCACAAAAGAGGAACTAGAAATGAGATATAAATTACATCCATATTCAGAAGTTTGCCAATATAAACATTTCAACCGGAGAGGCAGCCTTAGTCAGTAAATTATCTGCTAAAATCTAGAAATCCTTCACTCAAACAGATAATCTGGTCCCTGTGCTGGATGAGCTGAGGGGACCCAGCTGTAACTCCTTACAAAAATCATTCCCACACACTGCTGGAGAACACATGCTCGGTGACAGCAGGACGTCATCTTACTTCAGGACATCATCTTACTGCATCTCTGCTCAACAGCTCATCTTATGCAGCTTTGATCTTGACTAGATTTTCCAGTACAGACAGATATTATCATTTTAAGAAAGGTCCCAAACCACCGTAATTTCATAAACCAGATACACACAGGAGGAAAGTTTGCACCATTTTTATAACCTTAAGGTTTTTGCGGGGCAGGAAAAATGGACAGGACATTAGGAAACCATTACGAGAGAAAATAATTAAATCTGATTTTTAAAAGTTTTTCTGTATATGGATTGCATTTTCTTTCAAGAAGCAGAGGTTGATTTGACACTGCTCTGAAGCAGTGTAATACCACTGTATGTTGGCCTGTTCATTAGCTCTGTGTAAAATTGGCCAAAAAAAGAAAAGACTAGTCCAATGGTTACACAGATACGGCTACAGGCTTGTTTTACACAGTGCCAAGATTGCACTGCATGGTTAAAGACCTGGAGCGCTCTTGAAATTAACTGGAGACAGAGACAGCAAGGCATGTTCCCTGCATCTGGGACAAATTGCAATCTCAATGGAGTTAATCATCAATGAAAACTACTCCATCTCGCATCATATTTTTCCTCCTCTGCAAAGTAATCTCAAGTCCCTGTTTCTCACTCCACCAGCTTCCTCACAAACCCTACAAACCCACACAGATTATGCTTTTAGAGACCTCCAAGCTGTCCAGGGTCACATCTTAAGAAACTCACCTGGCCTGACTTTTCTTTCTGACACTATCAGTTTTCAGTTATTGGAGATGTCAGCCTGAGACACCTAAGCATTAAATCCTTGCCAATTTTCTTTAAACCAATTTATGACATTGTATGCAATCTGTCCACAGAAAGGTACAATAGTTATAGGCAATATGCACAAGGAGGTGCATTTTGCTTGACAGAACTTGGAGATGATGCCAACAAGCTGCTGCTTTCAAGGGTATAAGCCACAGCTGAGCCTGTTTCAGAGCACTATACCCACCATGGCTTTGCAAAGCCCAGCAGCCATGACCAGCCCCAGCTCTGTGATTACATGATTTCTATGCATTTTGACAACATGGAGTTTCTGCTGGCATTGTCAATACTGAGCACAGCACAGGCAACTTTTTTTTCCTAAACTAGCTGTAAACAAACTTAAATCTTTTGTGACGGCTAGCCTGGGAAGCCAGTCTGGGTGCTGCAAAGGTGAAGTTCTACCTTTCCACCTTCAAAATTTTTCCTCTTCAAAAAAACCCAATAAAAATTGTATTTCAGTGCAGCATCTCAGCAAGACAGCAAAAAACCAGTTTCCAGGGAGATGATTTTTCTTTGTTGTTGAATGAGCTAGAGTAAGTGACCTACAAAGACTTTTAATACCTTCAGACATAACCCTAATTAGTATCCTTTCTTAAATAAAAGGTGAAAGAAGTCCTTAAGCCAACTGTCATCAACATTTAGGGCTGTGGGAGTTTAGTCTCCTCTCCCTTCCCCTACATCTCTGTTTCTCACCTTGAAAAAACAAAAGTAACATGAATTATATCTCTCTGTTTGCTACACTGAAAAGTCTCACAATTTAATTTAAGAAGTTATATCTATCTACGGGAAATGGCATCTTGTACCACATTTCAACACTAATTTTTAATAGGGTTTAACAAACATAAGCAAAAGATGAAGTGGTTAAAGGGGAAATGACAAATAACTTGAAACCTCATTCACTCTGAGCCACTTTTACCTACCTGGCACACTGACGGCTCCTTAAAAGAATAATAGCATATTGCTACCCTTTTCCTTCAGCCTGTTGCAAGATAAACTATCACAAACAGGTCTTATCACTGAAGTTTCCAGAAAAGAACCCAAGACCAAAACTTCTCCCAAATAAAACAAGCACAACTGGAAAAAACCAACACAAAATCAGCAACCACTACACACACACACAAAAACAAACCAAAAATGCAAAAAATGTTTCCAAGCATTTCCAAGCTTTACCATTGGGGCTGGGGAGATGACTGAAAGGTTTAGTCCTTTTACAGAAAAATATAAAAAATATGCTTTTTAATTACAGGACAGTTTCATTCCGGCTTTCTCTGGAACATGGCCATTACCATGGGAGCGTGCCCATAATATGGAACAATGTATATTGCAACATATGCAAAATGTAACAAATGACTATAAATAACCAAAATATATATATAACACCACATCATATGTTGTTAAGGCTTTATATGAATAGAACCATAGCTTTGCTGAGGTCCCAGGCCATTTCATACTTGCAGAAAAGGAGAGTTTCATAGCACGAACAGCTACTGAACACTAACAAAACTTGATCTCCCAGGCTACATTCAAAGGGAATTATGGATTGTTAACAACCTTTGCAGAAAAGAAAATATTGGGATCAGAAGCCACCAAAGTTTTCTTACCCAAAAGAAAATAACTAACAGACACATTCAGAGATACATAATTCTGTCCAAGACATTGAAAGGTAGCTGCTGCTAAGTTTCTACTGCCATATTAAGGAACCAACTTTCTAACACCACTGTTAGAAAAATTAAATGGTCTGCTCATTAAAAGCCTTTAATGTTGTGACAACATCCCCCCCCAAACAAATATTGAAAAGTATAGGTCTGGAATCAGTGGTCTAATTTTGGACTCACAGAATTAAGAGCAGAAAAGTGACAAGCATTGAATAACACTGCCAGCTGAAACTGCTTGACTAGTGAGTCTTTCAATTAACATTGTAGCTTTTTTCACAGATGAAAATCTTTTTTTAAAAAATATACTAGCTCTGTCTCATAGATTGTACAAGAATCAGCATTATTCCAAATAAAATAAAT
>VZRR01013562.1:41829-73851 GCA_013398015.1 Oreocharis arfaki | reverse complement strand
TGTGGTGCTCCACCCTGATATGCACATTCAGAATAATTTTCTTTAATAGACCACTCTTAAGAGTACAAACTCCTCTTGTATTTTAAAATACTTTATTAATTGCTTTTTCATTAGATCCCCTTGGAAGACTGGAAACCTTAAATCTAACAACAGCTGAGACCTAATCCTGACACACAGAACAATGACAAACCTCCCAGACTCCTCTAGAAATTCCTTAAATCAGGAAGAGCCTGGCCACTGATTTCTTGTCTGCTCTATTAGAGTACAGCTAACAATTTTCTTTTGCAGGCACCAGTGCAAATTAGCCTGGATGGAATTCGGAGGCATTAAAACAGGAGAAAAAGGAGTAATGAAATTATTATTTTAAGAGAAAGGAGTAATGAAATTATTATTTTAAGAGAATGACTAACTACTGTCTTTCATAAAACGAAGTGTAAATTTAAGTGCCTGAAACAGAATGCACAGGACAAGGTTTCTGCAAGCACAGGAATGATCTAGGAATGCAAATCTCACCGCTCAGCTCTGCGGCTAATGTGTACAGGGACTGACCACGTAGGCTTGTTGAACTATATTTAAACTAAGTAGCTAAGCATATTTTGGAAACTGTGTTACAGCTGCAATTTTGGTGGTCAATTTTTCCACAGGTGACGACCACAGGCGCTTTTGCTGACTTGTGTTTCGCTATTCAAAGGCAGGATAAACAAGGGATCCTTTTCTTTCCCTTTCGTTTCTCCCAACAGGTGGGTACAGCCTTCAAACCAGCCAAGTTCAGCATTGTGCAGAAAACTCCACACAGATCTCAGCATCCAAATCTTCATTCCCTCCAGGAATGGAGGAGTATTCTCCCCTTTCAAAAAACTGAATGCAGGTTTTAATTTCTGTGTGTAAAACTACATACGCATACAAGTTTTGCAAAGGCATCTCATTCTAGACCAGAAAAAGCATCTGGGAGCAGGGTCAGAACAGTTTTTATGGCTGTAAAGCAAGACATCAGTGGGGAACAGATTTATTCCACAAAATCACAACTCTGGATAAAGGAAGAACCCTGCTCAGCTCTGTTTGGTTACTTGCACCATCATGAAATTACAAGCTTACATTTTATGATATGGTGATATCTTATCAAAAGACAAATTAGTTAATCTTTTGAGGGGAATTGAATGCCAAAATTTACAGGGAAATATCTTAACTATTAGGGCATAGGGTAAATCCTTCCTTTGTTCTATTTGGCCTCATGGATCTCTTCTCATTGCAAGCACCTCCCTAATAAAAACAACCCAACCCAGAGTACTGAAAGAACTGAAGAATGCCATTCTCAGCAAGACAGGTAGCTTTCAGCTTTCTCAGGCAGGAAAGAAAACCAAATTGACATCTTTTACACCCTGAAAAGATATGCAAATTCTTTGTACAGGCAACAATGGCAAGCATCTTCCCCTCATTTTCCACGTTTTAGAAGACAAACAGAGGTACTTCCTTACACACGTTTTCCTGCTATCTCCTCTCAAGCAGCTCTTCATCAAGCTTACTGGTTTTTACAGCGACTGAGATGTAGGAACATGGGTGATGTTCTGGCACACTGCAAAATGTGTCCATACACACCCCAGAGCTGTGCATTCTCTGTGCCCATTACCTACATGGCAAACCCCTCTCCAAGCAATATCCCTTAACATCCTAATTTCCCTATAATTTCTATACCCTTGCATTTCTAGTCTCCCCTCAGAGCGAGAGAAGGGACTCACATTCCTGCGTTTCTCTTTCAAAGGTTAACTGCAAGGTAAAGCATAGCTGCTGTTCCACAGCACTGCAGGGGGGGAAACAAGAACAAACGAAAATAAGAGCTGGGAATAAGAGGAAATCCCTTAATCTAGTTTAGCTTGTTTCATCTTTTCTCCCGCTGCCCATGAAGAAAGTGATCACCTTGGGGGGAAAAAAATAATAGTTTAATAATCCGAGTTTATTCCTGGGACAGAGAATGGGTCCCTAAACTATTTCTTGTCAACTGGATGCCATTAGACCACTGCCAGGCAACCTGCAACTAATGTGAGGAAACGCAGGTGCAGCAAACATCACCCAGCAGGCACGAAGGCAAGATGGGATTGCTTCTCTGGAAAGAACCTGCAGGAAAACCTGGGCATCATTTCAGTCAGCAAGATGGTGGGAAAAAAAAGTCTGCATAAAACTGACAGCCACCTTTTCCATACCTGGACAGGTCCTGATCTCTAGGGAGACTGCGCTCTCCCCTTCCTGTCATCTTTATTTATAGAGTCTGAACGTTTACTTGAATTGAAGTTATCTCTATATAATAGAGACTATACTCTGGTTATTCCGTTTAATCTCTGAGCCTGGGGATTTTATGTCCTTATGCATGTCACCCATTAAAACCCAAGTTGAAAATAATGGGTTTTAAGAGTACAAGAGCCTCTGTTTCTACCAAATAAAATTGTGAAATCAATCTAGGCCCGATTTCTTGAAATATTTAGACTTATGTATACCAGCTGCTGAGATCTTCCTTTGGCACTAGTGAACTATCCTGATAATGTAGGGAGGAATCCACATTTACATGTTTCAGGTAACTTTTTACCTGTTCGTGTTCACAGTGCAGTTTCTCCCAGGACCTTTAATGTTGTTGCTGTTCTCTCACATAAGAAGTGTTGCTCCCCTGTCACAACCCCCTGCAAAACATCTGTTGCTTATTCTAGATCAGTAGCATATCCCAGGAAAGTATTTCCAATGCTGATCCCTGTATTAGGATTAAGAATCTTATTCTCCTATCACTGAAAAATAGGATTCCTTTCATCCATCTTCTGATTCTTTGATGCACTAACACTACTGTAGTTTTTTTCCTCTGCGTTTAAGACTAGAATCTCTTTTGTTACTATTCTTAATGGTAAGGTTCTTGGACTCTCCTTGCCAACTCGAAGCAAAACCACAAAGCCATGAGGGAAAGGCCACCAATGGGATGCAAAAGGTCTGATTATTCTGACAATAATAAATTCAAGACCGAACTCTTATACAATCTATACCTATTGTGATAATTCTACATTGAATTACATTCTATTCCCTCAGCAGTGGTAGGGACCTATCAGGATTATTTAACCATCATTATTTTAGTATTTCAATGGTTTGATTTTTTGAGTACTTCCACACACAGAAAATCTGCATGTACAGAAAGCCATGTGTGTATATATATATATATGTGTGTGTATGTGTATGTGTGTGTGTACACATGAATCCAAAAGAGTTTATCAAACATGAATGTTATAAAACTTCTCAAAAGCACAGCAGAAGCCTGTCAGTCAAATAGCTGGAAAAGACAGATTTTTATATTTCCTCCTCACTAAATATGAATACATTACTTTGAGACAAAAATAATAATGCCTTGCTTGGTTCATGTTTTATGCACAAATCAGTTTTGGTAGATGAGAGAGTTTTATCTAAGAAGTAGATTTAGTGAAATAGCTAAATTCTGTTCCTTGATTCTAGACTTAAATAACCTTGTACAAATCGCTTCACCTCCCTATATCTCCCTTAAAATACTAGAATCAAAAAAAACCCTACTTTTAGGGACTTCCAGAATGCTTCAGGTAGAAAGACTACATATTTATTTGAAGTTCAGTTTGATGCCACTGATATTATCAGGTCGTGGTTATGTGTGGATTTTGGAAACAATTGGTTCCTTCCATTACAGTTGTACCTCAAAATTAATCCCGTGGTTGCTCCTCGCATCCCATCCCTGCTATCCATCAGTGATTTAAATCAAGGCAGAGGACTTTGCACTGGCGTACATTAGGAGAGTCCACATTACAGCAGCTCTGCTTCAGGAACAAGAGCAGGTAGGCAACAACCACGACAGACGTTGCTCACGTTCTCATGGGGCTCTGCCCTTTGATCAGATACAAAATATAATGCACTAGGAAGCAAGCATTTCCTTCTTTTTTCGATGTCAGTGTTCATGAATACTTAATAGGAAATGCTTTGCATCTTTTTACTCCGTTAAGCAAGGATTAATGTTTTTTATGCACATTCACTTCCATTGGGAGGGAAAAAAACATTTAAAAAAAATCCATTCGCTTCCATTAACATGAGCTTTTTTAGTATGTTTTCACACCATTTGGGATTTTTTTTTTCTAAAAGCACTCTGACTATATAGCTGACTTGCCTGAAACAAACCCCTGCTGTGAGCTTTTTACATAAGAAGTTGAGTATTTCTGAATTCTTCCTATCCTGTGTCCTTTACACCCACATGTGAAGAAAACACAGCTGCTAAACTGCAGGAGAATCCTTCCCTATACACCTACTGTTGACCCCTGCAGATATGACCAAGTTCCTCTCTCCGTTAAAAAAAGAAGCTGAACCTCTGCTGCCATTTCTCATCCCCAGCTGACTTCTTGTATTTGCTCAGAACTGAATCCAACCACTTCCATGGAAGCTGAACGCCACTCTCCATTTCAGAGACTTACTAGGAGAAGGAGAAAATGGTACAGTAACCAAGCAATATAAATATAACAACATATCTGCACTGGGGAACATCTCTGAGTTCCAGGAATGTATGGTATTTTTGTAGAGCAAGACTGAATACACCATGAAAGTGCATACCAGTAATATCTGAAACAAAGTTTTACAGTGTTGTTATGAGACAAAGAATAAGCTTTCAGCACCTTTTGCTTCTGTGTCAGAACATACAAGTAATGATAGATAACATCAGCCTGAACTTTTAAAAAAGGATAACTGGTTTAATTACACTGATATTTTCTAATCTTCCTGAAGAACAATATGCACAATTGCTGTCATGACTTCAAAACACAGTATTACTTGTCCCCTACTACAATATATCAAAGTCAAGGACAGCATAAGACAAAAGCTCAACTCTCCTAAGTCCTCATCCTCTAAAGCTTCTAAAACTGATTGTTAGCAGGTCCTGATGTCGACATTTTGGTATCAAATGAGCACAGAGAAAAAATCTTGTCATAAAAATTTTCACTTTAGTATCCTGCGCTTTTTTTCATGGTTTCCTGCTGGGAAGTAAAAGTTGCTACCTCCTTATCAAAATAGGATAATGGCTTATGTCATTTCTTGATCCTTTTCTTAAATATCTTACATTGTAAGATTACAAAAAAAAAAAAATTTAACAGGCTGGCCACATGGTAGTTCTGAGACAAGTACTGCATGGGTTCTGAACCCGGCATACAACTCAAAGGCCAAGCTTGTCACACAGCTTTCAACTCCAGATCAACTGACTCTAATTAGGTCATCATAGCCAACAAGTAGAAATCTACCCAAACTCAGTCCCAGTAGGTGCTCGCTGTCCCTGAAATATCAAAGAATCTGTCAAGGTCACACACACCCCATAGGAGCAGAAATTAAAATGAGAAGGCATTCTCTTTGCTTTTGTTTTGGTTTTGGTTGTATTTTTTTTAATAAAACACTCAATTTTTGCAAAGTATCTAATCACATAATCAAACTTCAGAGGCATAAAAGATATATTCCCCTCCCCTCTGCAGTCAGAGGAATTAAAAGAGTATCTTCTTCCTTTCAAGATTTCTCAAACTATCTGCTAAGGCTTCTTTCATTTTTAGCCTTACATGAAAAACAAACAGCAAAAGAGCTTGATAGATTTAACTCAAGAGTTCTGAGTTCTCCTGCAGAGAAGGAGGAGGATGGAGTCAAGGTGTTTGGCAGAGTTCATGTGTCCTGTTAGGTAGCAGTGACAGAAGGCAGCACTGCCTGAGCCAGTAGCAGGCCACTACATCCTCCCTCCACAGAAGCAGCAGCACTGGAGACATCATGGGACATGTCTGAGCAAGAATGGAAATTGTGCAGAAAAAAAAATTCAGCTTTGAAATGTATGAATTGTAGGAATGTACAATAAGAGGAAAGGATATTGAATGAAATGGGAAACATCCATTTGTAGGCAAAGTGAAAAGATACAATACATGTGAAAGGTTTTAGTTTGGGCATTATATCACCGTCTCGCGTATTGTTTTCCTCCACATTCTATCTAGGTCCAATTTTTAGAAAGATAAAAGCTATTTTAAAGCAAAAGTTTGAAAGGACTTAGGAAAAAAAAAAGAAACACCATTAACAAGGAAATTAATGAATCAATCTTTATAAATTGAGTCATTTTAAGATTTCTAATACATGCAGCTTTTCACCATAACCATTTGCTGGTTTTGACCCAATTTCACAAGTAACATTTGTCACTTCTGAAGTTCCAGTGCATTTACCCTTTATCAGACTAATTTTGAAGGGCGTCACCTGGAAGTGTGGATGCCCACAGACACCAAAGACCATTCCCTTAGTTTTGGAGGAAGGGCAATTTCTATGGAAACAGAAGCAAAGCCCTAGCCCAGCTAGTCTGAGCAGCACAAGTGCCCTGCCCTGTCCAAGCTCCAGCAGGTCCTGGTGCTTACTGAGAAGATATGTTTTCTGTGTTCCCAGGCGGGTTTCTTATGCCAAGCGTGTCAACAGCTAGGGACCTTTGCAAAGTTCAAAACTTGAACAGTGAAATCAAGGTCAAGTCATAAAAAGCTGCCACCACACAGATGAAGAACTTAAGAGCAGCAGCTGAAAAGTCTTAAAAGACATAGAGAGCACAAAGAGAGATGACCCAGAGCTCTCCTTAGTCCTCACAATTGTTAAACAAGTATCACTAAGCTTAGAGAAAGCACTTTGGGTTTGTCGTTGTTTGACTTTTAGTTCATTTCTGTCTGTTTGTGTGTTTTCAGGTTTTTCTTCCAAACACACCTGCACTTTATCTGCTTTTCTTCCTCCACAGGAGCTATTAGAGTCCACTCAGGCATATAACGGGGCTTTCTGTTTTGAAAAAAAAGCTTTTCTTCTGACTCTGCCATGGTTTTTTTCTGCATGCTGTGGCAAATCTCTGTCCAGATCCTCCTATGTATCCTTGGCAAAGTGCTCAGCTCTGCAGGAGCCGTGCGTGTATGTCTCCAGCACAGCAGTGGTTTTACAGCACAGCAGCTCGTTGGGCAAATGCACTAGATGCTACTTGTTTCTGGTTTTGCCAAATGTTGGCTTAGTCAGAACCGAGGAAGAGACTGGATCAAAGTGAAAACAATGTAAGGTGCTATGCCATGTGTAGCTTAAGCAATCAAGAAGTTAGAAAACAGAGCACTTGCTTCAGAAATCAAATACATGTCACCTCTAGTCTCTCTAGACCTAGAAAACACAGGTGAGAGGGAGAAGGGTGTTGAAAATCGTCTGTCTCATCAAACAAAATTACTTTCGTGAAACCAGGGCCAAAAAAACTGAGAGCATTGAAGTTGGCCACCAAACTCACAGAATTGTGACAGTTCATACCCAAGAAAAATTTTGTCACAGATTGTTTCTGGTTTGCCAGACCTCTGCCTGCAGAGAAGCCTCTGCTGCAGTATGCATGATGAATGCATATCATCACAGGATGGGCAGAAATCCAGTCACCCAGCATTGGACAAGGCAGTGAGAAAAAGAACATTTTCATTTCTTGCATGTTTGTTGCCTTTGAAAATATTTGTATTGAAATAATTATAGTTTTATTTAGTACTGTAGCTTCATAATTACAACTGTTAAAACAATGCACTTATTCTCCAGAAAAGCAGAGAAAATGTTCATGTACTTTCTACATTTATAGAATATCCAGTCACATCTCTGAAAAGGCAAGCAGAGGGAATTGAGGATTTTTTTCTTAATGCTTTAAACAGAGGCAGCAAAAATCACTTATGTACTTTGTGTAGCAATAGTAGTAGAAGTAATAATAACAATAATAATAAGATTATTAGCTCTTATGTAATCCAGTAGGAAAACTGTGCGTGGATGCAGGCACAGCAAATTTTTGAGGTCTTTGTGGGCCAGATGAGCTAAAGAAAGATCCAGAGATTCATAGACTGTGGCCAGCTCAGAAATTCTCTACGCCTGCCTCTACAAAGCAGGACTCCCGGTGTGGGGCTGATGGGAATGCCCTACCTTGTTCTGATCACGTACCAAGTCCAAAGGTTCGCATCATTCTTCTTCCTAGCCTCTAGGAAAGAAATCCAGGTGTGTGAACTGGGGGATATCCCCTTTGTCATTACCAGAAGGGATGAAGACTGCCAACCTATAGAGATATTTCTAACTTGTGCGCATTTTTAAAAGTAATAAAGAATTGCTTCTGTTCTCAGCAATGCTGATGCTGGCAGTAAAATCACATATTAGTGCACCTCTGACTAGTCCCGTCCTTTTCCTGATCAAAAGGCAGAATTTACCAGAAAATTCATGGACTTTCAACAACATGCTCTTATTGATCTGGAGATGGCTGGAACCATCAGACCATGGGCACTTGGGCTCACGGATTCAAAGGTAATCCTTCATCATACTCCAACTAGATGAGCAGTAGTGGAATATTCAGACCAGCCTCGGTCTCTCCAATCTCATGGCAGAAAACAAAAGCCACAATAATAGTAGCAGGGATCTGTTTCACATGCCAATTTGTAATTTTTGTCACCTTAGTTCAGCACCGGTTTCTATGCGTCAGCCTGAAACTCAAAAGAAAAGCATGTTTGTGCTTTAAAATAAGACAGTATTTTAGTCTATGACTGAATCACTAAACTACCTCTGGCTTACTTTTGTGCGCCATGACATGGCAAGCTTGTCATTTGAAAACAATCTGGGTACTCAGTGAACCACAGCACACCTTCTGCCAGCTCATGCATAGCACACGTATTGTATCAAATTATACATTACAGCTAACCATGGTACCTCTCATTTATAACATCACATCGCATTATGTTGGGTTACATTGTGTCGAGACACATCTTTTTCTATAAAGGAAACTCTGTCAGACCCATTGCAATGATAATTTCCATTCTTTTTTATTTCATTTAATATGAATGGCCCATCTATAACCACACCAGTGACCTCTCCCTTCCACTTCCATCTCTGAGGACCTCTCAGAGATTTTTGTTTTCTTTATACAAATGCTAGAATCAAATGTGTAATTTCTCATCTCAAAAGGCATGCTGCTAGTTTAATAAGGTCCCTGTCATCCAGTCCCTCAGGAATGCCTCCTGAAAGAGCAGGAATTCAAAAAGATACTTTAGTACTTCAAATCAATAATATTAACATTTTCTGTTCCACGGTGCATCCACATCTCATCCAAGCATATTACAGCACTTGGCAAACATTAGCTTTTCAAGAGACCAGCCTGAAAAAAAAATGTGTTGGAGCAGCTGCCCTGCTTTACCTGAATTTGCTCTGGAGAAACACAGAATATGTGCATACTGCCCGAAGCCACAAGAAGTGCGGATTTGCTGGAAGATCTGATAACTACTTCATAATCCCCTGCATACTGCAATTTTCCCCGTTTAGTTACCTGGTAATCTTTTCCTACACCTTGTTAAATTGTCAGGACATTGAATAAGGGACAGGTTTTACACTGGGCATCTGGCAAAGTGAGGTGCAATCTGGTTACCTGACACACTACAGTACCAGACCACAAGAATGTGTGTATTTATGAGCACAGCTGGATTGAAGCAGGCATCTGCCCCAAATTAGCCATGTACATAATCTGCCTTTTCCCCCCTCTTTGTTATAGATGTTACACCTGCAGCCAGGCTGCAGCTCTCCTTAAACTGAAGGCCTCACTGTTGTAAAGCAGTAGAAGAGGAAACAAGACTCCAATACAGCTTTCTCCAGGAGAAAAATCATCTTGAAGCTCATATAGTGAGCTTCTTAATACGATGCAACTGCTGACTCCAAAAAAAGTGTGACAAACTGTGCAAAAAGCAGTTGCTGCCACCATGGATGGGAACCCCAAGGGGGTAATGAGGGCGCAGCAGCTGGAATCTCTCATCTTCCATGTGGCACACATCCTAGCCTGAGCACATGGGCATTGTGCTAGTGGGTGTGCAGGAGAAATCCATGAGAAAACGGGAGTGACTGCCATCAGCTGTATTTAAGATAACTATCACCTTAATTTTCAGTAAGGTCTTGCACGGAGTTCTGCTACATTAATTTCATACATAATTGCAAAAAGCCTTAGACTTTATGCTCAGTATGCTTATTATACTGACAACTCAATAAATTTCCTACTTGTAATATTTTCCAGTAATACATAAATTTTATCTCTTATGAAATCACACTGTGAAGAATCAGAGAGTACTGCTGTTTTTATCTAGCTCTAATAGGACACAGCACTCAAGTAAAAAATATGGTTTATTACAGCTCAAATATTAAATAGTTTCATTGTTTAAAAGGAATGTATTTTCTGTACAAATCTAATTCTATAAAATTCATTCTTTAATTAAGGCCCTGGTGCTTGTTCATCCAACCAATATAATAATTTATCTTAGAATACTGAAAAATGGCATTCTTACTGACTGAATAATAGGGAAAAAAGACAGCTAAAAAAAGTCCAAGAAACATGCCAGTTTCACTCAAATAGTACAATAAGGATGATGCACATGCTACCAGTTTTTATTACCCATCGCTTGACCATAGCAGATTCAATGCATTCCGTGCTCATAGAAATCACTTCTCATCTAAGTAAGAGTCCAAGAGTAAGAAAAGAGGAAAAATTAAAACTAATTTTCAGAGCTTCAATCAGTGAATATTTGGGCCCAAAAGCTACATTCACAATTTATAAATAAAGGATGAAATATAGCTTCTATTATATGTTTTCTTAGATACATAGACATAAATTTATATATATATATGCATGCACATAGAGATATCACTGCAGTCAAGACCCCAGAATGTAAATAATTCGGACAAATTCACCACAGAGTACAATTTTGAAATTTCAGCGCACCAAAACAAGACCTATGCCTTTGAAGGCTTTTCAGAAAGATTAGATGTGAAAGTTTGTTGTAAATCTGGAACTACATGTTTCTTTATGCATCTAAAGGAGTTTTTTTCTACAGAACCACAATAAGGACAGGTTTATAGGCAGCATGCTCACAAAACAAGAGATTAACTCTTCCCCAACTGTAGAAGGCTTTAAGTAAATAGAGAAATAAGAGGACAGTAGCTCTTCATAAGAGGTTCTCAAAATGAAACATGCACCCAGCATTTGGAGGTACTTGCTATACCAAGTCTGAACAGGTGTGTCTCATCAGGAAATCATGTGCCTATAAAACCTGTATTGACCTATGGAGAGAATGAGACTGAATTTACACCTAATTTGCACCTGCCAAAGCATTTCCATCTGATGCTGGCCACACTTGCTAACTCAAAGAGTTAGCTAGTGTCAGTACCTACATGATGATTGTATTTGTATCCTGGGTACCCATTTTAAGATGCACAGTATCAGATTTGCAGCACCCATAATGACCCAGGACAGAAATTAATTCGTTACCAATAATAATAGTAATAGGACATATTTCTGTAAAGTGTACGATCCAAACACTCAGTCTGGACTTTCAGGGTTGTTATCTTACATTAGCATACAGTTAAAAGGACATAATACAATATTTTGTACTAAAAACATTAAAATACCCTCTAATTTCAGGCCTCTGCTCTCCAGCATTAGGGAGGAGGCTCTGCCTCACCTCTCTAGACCCTCATGGGCAGCATCCAATTAATACTTAAAAGCATTTAGGTACAAACCTGAAACTCCCTGGCATGTCCCTGGGAAGATGCAGCCATGGCATACTGGGAGCAGGGTTTGGCTGGGGAGCCCTAAACACAGCCCCACAGCCATGTGTGGGCCTGACTGGAAGGAAATACTGAAAAAGCAGCTATTTGGTGAGCAAGGTCTGTGGAAAATTATTTCTACTCAAACAATTCATATTTATAAAGGCTGAGAATGGCATCTCACAGGTCTCGAGCAGTTAACCTTGCAGCCTCAACATTTTTTTAGCAGGTGCCTCCTTTACTATTTAGTGAAGTTTCCTCAGTATCACAGCCAGTGGGACAGAGCCCAGCGCCGTGCATGAGCCCCTCCATAGCACAGCCCTGTGGGGAGGGAAGCACCTGTCCTAGCGGAGCTGTTATGGGGCCCACTGAGGCTTACTTGTGCCACCAGGGCTTTTGGTTTTTAAATCAGAGAGCTGGGGAAAAGGGGGAGATGTTCTGGGGTCAAAGCAATGTGTTTCCTCCAAATTGCATCCTGTAGCTGTTTCGCTTTCATCTGCTGCATTCCTCAAAAAAAACATTAAGCCTGAGACAGAGCCAGCACAGAGAATTTAAGCCTGAAGGGCTAAAGTCACAAGCAGTGGCCAACAGAGTCTGAAGATAGGAAGTCCTTAGCCAAACATCAAAACCAGCTTCTTTTGTGGTATTAAAAAAAAAAAAAAAAAAGGTAATAGTCTCATTTCTGTGAGAAGAGTTATGCAAAATAACATCTTTCAAAACATCACACTGCTAAATGAACCCTATTTCAATTCTGATTATACCAGTGTGGCTTTGATGTAATGCCACTGCACCTGATTTATTCCAGTTCGAGGGAAAAATGAATCCACCTATGTGTGTCTGGGCCTTTTGTTACTGAACTCTAGCAGAAAACACATCAAAATGTCAGGACCATATCAGCCTGTCAGCTTTCTTCTCAAAAGCCACAGCAGTGCCTAAACTCACAAAAAAAGCCTACAGCTCAACAAAATTGTTTGTTTTTTTTTTCCCGGGCTTGTCTCTTTCCTAATCCCCTCAGCAGCATGAATGGTAAACTCACTTTGTGTGTGGTTGCTGTTTGTACCAATAAAACCAGCTTTAAAACTGGAGTCACCCAGTCCCACATTCTGAAGAGACAGCAATGGAAACAGTCAGTGGGAATGTTTGGCTGCAGCTGCTCACATCTCCCGACTGCTGCCTCCCTCAAGCCTCTCCAGCAGAAATGATTGTGGGACAGCACTTACTCCATGAAGCCCTCCTGACAAAAGCTGGATGATTTCCCACTCAGGTTGAAAGGGATGTGTTTATCACAAAGTAGCTCTGCAGTGGCCATTTCCTCGCCCTTGAGCATCACCAAACCTCCAGCAAAGCTCCCTACTTTGCAGAAAGGAGAGGGCCCAATTTTTTTTTTCTTTTTTTTAATTTTCTGTGTAGAAATAAAGTTTTAGTTTGAGCTGAAGAGAAAAGCTAGCAAGGAAAAATCCAGGCTGTGTCTGAAATAGGGCAAGAACACCACCATGAATGTATGTCTAAGACCTTTTAGCTGGTTAGATTTTTCTCGTCACTGGTTGTGGGGTTTTTTTTTTTAATTGTCAGGCACATTAACTTTTTATATCTTTTGTAAAAGTGCACTAAAATTAAAATTGCAATAAAAATAAATACAAATGTGTTATCTTCCTAATAATATGTTGGATTTATTCTGCAGCAACATACACACTTAGCACACCAAACACCATATCATCTTTGAAGGTCATTTTGACTTTGAGACTTCAAAATAGAAGAAAAAATGTAGTATTTTCTACAAATGCTTTGCTTCTGTAATCTTAAATTTTAACCTTTTCTTGCTATGATCTATATATGGATGCAGGCTTCTATATAATGAGCTGGAATCTCAGCAGATTTAAAATAGGCACAGTCCACCAAGTTGAACTGAGCTGAGCCAATTTATGCCTACAGAAGTTCTTGTCCACTATTCATAGCCCTTTCAGCAATTTCTAACTAGCTTGATACAATCTTTCTGTGTTGATCTCCATGTCTGTAATGAGCAGCATACCAGAAAGGGTTGAAACTCCATTCAGCTGTACCACGTATTCCCTAAAATTCTTAGCAACACGAGATAAAGCATGAGCTCAGGACATCCTCGCTCTGCCTTAAGGTCTATTAGCTTGTGCTCTGTGGTTACTTATTGTGTGGAACTTGTTGAAAGGCTACAGCCAACATCTGACACTATCTTTGCCTTTCAGCCTGCTCGCACTATGAGAACCTGCACAACTTAGTGGGATATTTCATATATAATTGGCAAGCTCATGCTTTTCACTAGGAGAGGTAAGCTGGAGAATTGCTCCGGAGACTTTGCTCTAAAAAAATACTTTTATGTTACTAAAACCTGATGTTTTGGTATGCTTGTCTTCCTGAAACCTTGGTTATACTAGCCTTACCAAAAGTATATTTGAGCCTACACTTCATGTTATCGCTTGTTTATTTTTTGGTATGGACCAAACTCTGTAATACCCATCCATTTCAGCCTTGCCACATGGTGTATGAAACACTATACAAAACAGAACAAACTATCTCAAATCTGGGTATACTTGCCAGAGTTGATACATTCACCCACATTGTTAGGTCAACATTCATAATAACACTTCTTATTATATTTCATATCTGTTATTATAAGATAATGATCTAGCAGTGCCTGGAGGTCTCAGAAGTAGCTGGCTCATCATGCACATAGTTTTATACTCCTGGAGAAACCATCCAAAATGAATTTGGGTTATTTAAGCAGCTGCAGAGTACTTTCTAATTTCAGCCTCTGGACTTGCACCAGACGTCATTTGGAGACAGAAAGTGTGAGATGGCAGAAGACCATCTCCCAACAGTGATATTAGCTCGTGTTTCCAAGGCAATTCTTAGTGCCTCCCAGACTAAACATCTTTAATAGCTGTCCCAGGAAAATGAATGGGCCATGAGCAGAAGTAAGACAGGTTTCAAGTGAACAAGGAAATTGTAAGTGAGTTTGAAGTCATTTGAGACCCAGATGGAGCTGAGGGTTTAGGATTATGCCTCTGATCCATGTTTGTAGTTGCATAATTGAAACTGTAATTCTGCTGGGTTTCAGCACTCTGTTGTCATCTACATTTAATTTCACCCTCCAGGGTGCTCACAATAGTGCTAAAAATCCATACTAATCGGAGACTTTACAGACAATACACTAAGGCTCAGTGAGAGACCCCAGAGCCGAAACCACGGAGAACTTTTGGAGAAGGAAAGAGAACAACGGAGAAGCTTGTGATACAGCTAAATCACTCACTGAATTCTGAAAAAGATATGGTCTGCCTTACCTCCGCTGGCTTTTTTTTTCCAAACTGAATAGATGCTGCCCTGTTCTGCGTATTTATTCCACTGATATTGTAGATACATCTGTCAGAATCAGACATGCAAGTGTAAGAAAGCAGTATTTTAACATGTGTCTTTAACACTGCTAAATATTTGCAACAGCAACAAAAATGTGAGACCCTTTCTCTTTTTGCCTCTGATGCTAGAACATAGGAATAGGCTAATGTTAGGTTTATATGGGGATTAGAATAGTATTAGGATTATTTATAAATGTGATAGTTATATAAGAATAGGCTAATACCAGAGAATAATAATAGGTTAGCACATAATTCTGCATGGAAAATCTTCCAGATATATCAGGGGCCATTTTCATACTATGAAACTGCTGCTGTGTGTGTACAGTTGCCTACATATGTCGTACCCACTAGTGTAAATGGCCTTTTGCCCCATCCTTCCCAAGAGTTCAGGGCCACAGACATGACTGAAAGCATGCCCTTCTCTCCCTGACATTCAGCCCTTTTTTTCTGCTCAGCCTTTGACTTCTGCTGAAAGCCCCTGTCTCATTTATTGAGAATATACACAGCGTGAGGAGCATGTTGGCAAAAATAATGCCCTGTGTATGCACTCCATACTGCATATGAAAATATTTTTCTGCTACTGAAGGAATAGGCAGACCAGTCTGCAGATAGCAACATGGGAGAAAGACAACCATTCAGTGAAAAAAGTCCAATGAGAGCTAAGGAATTTCCTCTATAAAGTGATTTCACTCAATAAAGGTGTTAGCATGCTAAAAGAAAGTTTTGTGCTAGTGCAGAAGTGAATCTAAACAACTGATTTTTTGTTAAAGGTCTTTCCATTAGCAATCTCTCAACAGAAATCCCCAGAGGTGCTAGGAATCTGTAACATAAACCTATGCTTAGAATGAAAACTTCAATAATTTAAAGCTTTCCTTGATTTCAGCTGTGGCAGAGAACAACACTACCTTCCACAGCCACTGTTTCTCTCTACACCCTGACCTCAGTCAAATCTGATACACATCTCGCTTGTTCAAGGTACTTATAGACATTCTTAGCAGTGACAAAAAAGCCTTGGTAATGATACTGCTGGGTTGAAAGCAGATTGATTGGTTCAGTAAGTGCAGGAAATGCACGTGTGTGTCTGAAAGGTTTAAAAGAAAGCTAACAGATGCAGACCTGTTCTTAAAATCTAAGTGTCTCTTTCAGGTAGGAAACCAATATAAGGCACGATTAGTAATTTGCCCTTACTAGCTTTATATTTGCCTACCTACTCAGCCATTCGCATGCCCAAGTGTACACAGACATCCGGGGAGTGAGTCCTCAGTCTAGTCTTAATTATATCTTGTTTTGCATTTAAAAGCTTAGAAACATTATTATGGGCTATTCAGAGATTCCAGCAACTGTATACTGAAGGAGAAATTAGAGCCCTGCTGAAGCCAAAGGGAGTTTTGCCATGAACTCCTGTATCCCAGCCAGGGCACTCACCGTGAGCTAAACTGAGGCTGCAGTTATTGCTCTGGCAATTTGTAACTACAGAAAAGGAAGCTGGTGGCTAAAATGGAGTAGTAAGTGCCAAAACTCACAATTTCAGTTGTTTCTCTACTATGTCATGCCACTCTAAATACGCTTCTAAGAGACACTGCATTACCAAAGTCATTAACAAGTCATTTTATTCCCATTATAGCCACATTTTCATCCAGAAACAGAGGAGAAAGTTAATCAGATATCTTGCTCACCTACGCACATTGCATGTTAATGGTTGCTTTCTTAAAGCAAGACAAAACACTCTGGCACTTATGAATAGCATACTAGACCCACATCAATTGTACATACACAGAAATACAAACCTAGCCTAAATTTCTTCTGCTTTGACTTGAGGGAAATCAGAGTCGCAGTGCAGACTAGATCAAGTCGTCTATTTGCCTATTTACACTGTGTTAAGAAAACATTCTTGGCATCTTGGAGCAATCTCCAGTGCTAAACCTGCCGGTCAAACTTGCTTGAAGCAATGCGAAATAAGGGCATTTACCCAAGGCCAAGCTCCAAAAGGAGAAAGAGGGTAGGTTGCACAAGTTGCTAAAAGAATTTGTTATCCTGGTGCTGATGCAGTCTGGTGTCAGCTTGTATTTTGCAGGGTCTATTCAGCTGCAGCTGAAACTTTAAATAGAGGTTCACTTTGCATGCACCGATAAGTCAATACAACTCTTTAAATAATATTTTCACGTTGTTTCATTTTATTTATTTGTTTTGGCATACGGCTTAAGCCTCACTAACTTCCTCTTGACTACATCGTGTGATTGGCACAGTTAAACTGCCCATTCCTTGGAACAGAGGTATGAAGTCTCTGTAGCATGAATAATTTTCTGGAAGTAGTCAGTGTTTGCTCTGTGCGTTATGAACCAAATTCAAAACTCAAACAAATCAGGGTGGAGCTATTCCCAGCTATCCAAGTCACCTCAGATATATTTTTCTCCTTCACTTGATCAGACAGATTTGGACTGTTGCAGCCCAAATGCAGAGCTGGCATAGCCTAATCAGAAACATTTCTGAGTATCACATGAATGACAAATAGAGCCTTATACACAGCAACATATGAGATACGCAGTTAATTAGCTTAATGCTTGATAGACTGGCCCTACCAACCCAGTACAGGGAATCAGCCATATGAACACAAATGAAACATTGAGGTATAAGAGCACAAACATCACTTAAATGAACAGCTTCAGGTGATAACAGAAACTACATACCTGCTTCCCCTTTATGTCTTTGCATATATCTTTTGAGTCCCATACTAAGTAAATTCACAGTGTCTGTGAGATATAGCCACTTGTCTGAGGCAAATTGCACCAGTTACTATGGAAAGCACCATTTATTGGACTTATAGCTGGCCACACTGCAGAACTGCTCTAAAAACTGCTCTTCAGAACTGAAGGTATTTTGCAATGAAAAGAGTTTGCTTTCTGTGAAAACACACGGTTGCTGAAAAACACTGCAACTGGAAACACACCAGTTTATAAGAGGAACAAAATTCCCATCCCCAGTTCCAGCTGGTCCCTGTGGAGCACAGAGCTTTGACACCTTATGCCCACATCCTCCTCGATGGGGCACCATGGAAAAGCACCTTGCTAATGGAATATACACCTTACATGCTCATACATCTCTTGTCTTCTCCACATATTTTATATAGCCTATGCTTCCCTTCTAACAGGTTTAAAATACTGCTTGAGGAATCTTAGCTGCAACTGAGCCATAGTCAAATAAAGGTTAGTGTCTTTTTTTTATTAGGAAGGAATACCAATATAGAAGTATGAAATTGCTATCATCACAAGGAGGCATATTTGAGTCTGACACTTTGTCAGGGCTGCCTTCCCAGTAGGAATTTGAATGAGGACTATGTAGTAAATAAAAACCTCATGCAGGAAGTTACCAGGGTGTACTAAGTGGCTCTGGCAGTGTAAGCACAAAATCTAGCAGCCATGGAGCAAGCCAAGGGATGTACTTTTACTATCAGCCACAATAATGACTGCACTACATGCTCACCTTTGCAACCCACATAATAAATTACTACAATAAGTGATGTTCTCTGCATTGTGGAACCAATTTTCTGGCAAGATGCCAGCTGATGTCTGCCAGGGTCATATCCAGATTCCAGCCTACAATGAGACCACATTCCTCTTTCATATCTAGTTTCCATGGTTGGAAGCTGATCATATGGGTTGGTGCAAACCCAGCATGTATCAGCCTGGCCTCTGAACTCCCTTGTTTCAGAAACCAGACCACCATTTCATGTAGCCTGTGGAGCCAGAATCTCATACTCTTACTCTTTCCCTGCTTACTTGCACGAGATTCAGACTGCCCTACCATGTACAAGTCTTTTACTTTGAGGAGTAAAACCTGTCTCAAGACGTTGTGGTAGTATCCCAGGTCCTGAAACAGCTGCAGAAGAGCTGGTTTTGCACTGCATGATTTCATTAACATTCAGGATCACAGCACTAGAAATAAAAATAGAGGTAAATAGTCAAAGAAATTATTCACTAGGTTTTTTACTGAAGCCTTTCATAGGAGGCTGGTTAAACTGTTTTTTACTTTACCAGATTTCCCAGTAGAAACCCAGCAGGAGCCAGTAGTAAGCTGTTGTTGTTCAGCTGATTTGTATTGTCTTGTAACAGATAAGGCTGGGGATCCACAAATTCCTCAGAGTCACCAGGTCTTCCCTCCCAAATAAAAGCCAACCAATGCTGCCTTTCCCAGATACCTGTATACAGATTTTGTGGACTTAGATCCCAGCACTTCATTGATCTAGCTGATTGTCATTAAAAACTTGTCTGCTTTCTTCCACCTCTCATGGATTGCTGACCCCACTGCTACATATTTGTAGAGTGCTCTGGCCCACTGTATAGTAGACACAAACATTCCAGATTCCATCTGAAATTTCCTAGCCTTTCTTCCTTTCCAGCCTTATGATACCATGTGCATTTACCAGTGTAACCATGCAACAGGAGGCTGTTTGGTAACACATTCCCAAGGAGCCAGGAACTACAAGGATGAAAATCATTTCAAGCTCTGTCTGAACCACCTAGACACCCAGGATTTGAATCACAAGTAAAGTGGATACAGAACTTCTGGGACTGCTTTTGCTCTCAATCTGTCAGTCTTTTAAAATGATTATTTTTTTTAACTGTTCAGAGTGGAATACTCAGGGGAAGCTGAATTCTAATTCATTGCTGAGGCATCTAGCATTACCTTTGCAGTGATGCAGGCATGCCTAAATACTTGGAAGATACTTGGAAGATGGAAAAGGAGAAGGCATTTTCCTAACTGCTTTTTTCACACTCCTATTATGCTCAGTGGAACAGATAAAAGTAGAACAGTCACTGGGGTTAGACTTGCTGCAGCAGAAAAACACTGTAAGTCTTTTGGGGTAGCCAGACACTGGAGTGGCCATTTCTAACTTGTTCTTAGTGCTCACATCACTGATACAAAGACCACTGCAGGCAATTGAAAGATTCTGACTGACTAATGGGATTTGGAACAGCCCTGAATGTATTCACCCCCACAAAGATTTCTGTTGGAAAATCAGGGTTGCTGTTAATGGGAGTCCACAGACAGGTCAGAGCCACTGTGATGAGTGAAGTCCTGCAGCTAAGCGGTTATTTTCACTTTTACTGAAGGACAAATCTTGAGGTAAAGAAAAAATTCTAGGTTCTTTTCATTCATCTTCTGGATGGGGAATGATTTAAATCATGTTTTTAGGATTTTTCCCACATTTTTTTCTTTCTTTCCTATGCAATCTGAGATTCTTCTATAATACCACCAAGGATTAGTGGAAAATATCACATATCTTTAGACTTTCAGTAAAAGATAAGAGCTAACAAAAGCTGTAGTCATCACTGAGGAAAACCTTAAGGGCATCCTTCACCTTCCCCATTTGCATGCAGCACTTACCAATGTCACAACATTCTTTACATGTAAGTCTTTACTGCATGCAGTTCTTCTTGAATAACTAACATTTGTATCTTTCAGGTAGCTGGTATAACATAAATCCACGGAGTTCAAGATACTGCTCATTTAGATTTCCTTATTTAGGAGCTGAGCTTCACACCTCTTGTCATTTCTCCTGGCACATCTTACAGTGCTAATAACTCTCAGTGGCTTAGTTTAACACAAGGTCCATACCTGAGTTACTTCTATTCCCCATAACTGTAATTCCTTAGTCAAGCTTCTAATCTGGATTATGAAGAAGCTTTCTAGACCCAAATTCTGTTGGGTTTTTTTGGCAGAACAAAGAAGTCACTAAACAAGTGAATACTATATTTCAGTATCATATTGAGTTCATGGTTATAGGCATAGCTAGTTCCTTCAAAAGCACTGGCAGTTGCAAATCTTCTGTGACACTTTACAACATTATTTCTCCCCAAATTACTTTAATTCTGAATTTACAGCTGCAGGCACAAAGATGGGAATGTTTTGTGATGATTTCTTCTGTCCACAGTTAATTAGCATGTGGAAATAGTGGCATCCCTAGAGCATGGCTGGCTGGTGTCTGGAAGGCAATCAGATTTTCTAAACAAGTCCAGCTGCAGATGGGCCAGATTAATTTTTCTCTGAGTTCAAACAGGGAAAAAAATACATGAGTCATGGAGCTGCTGTATTTACAGATGGTCCAAATGTGAAAATCCATAGTGCTTCCAATAGCATGGCTATAGAACATAACCTCATTCAGGGGTGACTGTGTCTTAATGACTTTGAAGTGCATTAATATCTATGAGCAGTATTACTGACAGGCATTCAGCCATTAATTCTGTGAAATTATTGCCAGGAGAGAGCAGAGTGCAGATAGTACAGAATCACTTTTCTAGACAAAGGCAAGCAATAACAATAGTGCACAAGGAAGGTGCCTAACACCACCCATGCCTTGATGTTAGAAATTCCTGTTTCTAGGAAATATATAGGAAAGATGTAATATGGCAAATCTTTCTCCCCATGAATATAAGTATCCACAAGAGAAAGAAAATATCCCTGGAGAAGGGCTATCCGGTAAGGGACTTTTTTGCTGGAAAACCTGTGTCTGTAGATCAAGGCTTTTGTAGGCCATGGAGATAGAATTCAGCTTGTCCATGATCCACTTAAGGTTTCTATAACTGTGGTTCATATCCCTACTGCTGCCATCCCATCAGTCTTAGCACTTGGGAGCCTAATCAGCTTACCGATGGGAGACTAATGCTGCTCAGAGAAACAACAACTTACATCTTGCTGTGTGCCACACGCCTCGTTTTCCTTGGAGGGGACTGCTTCCAACGCACAATCAACACTGAATCCCAGGGACTATCACACACTCCGCTATGCATACACTCCACCTTCCTCACAATGGGGGCCAGGAATGAGCCAAAATTAACATATTTGAAACTATGTGTGCATAATTACATGTACAAACAACAGGGCAATCCTTGGAATTTGCAGATCCCCAACACGGCTGTTCTCAGGCTCTCTCTTATTTACACTGGAATGAGCTTTTCCAGATGAGAGTGAAGACACAGGACTCTGATTTGTGATGTTGATGGTGCACTTGTCCAAGCCTGGGCTGGAATCTCCGTACACCACCAGGTCTGAGACATGCTGTGCCAGGGTTGTGCCCAAGCCAACTCAACCTCCTGATAGTAGAGCTGGACCTAGAGGGAGCACCAGATCCTGAATATCTCCACCAGAACATATCCCTTTCAGCTCCCCACTGAATCACCCTCCTAGGCCAGCACTGGAAGTGGTTTGTTGCAGGAGGTGGGCAGAGATTTGTAGAGCTGTGGGATGCCTGGAGCAAGGGTCAAATGCACTGTTAAAAGTACATAAGTCTTGCATAAAAGAAGCTCAGTCTCATATTTTTCCACTCCCTCAGCTTTCCCTTCCCACAAAGAGCACAGAACCAAACCCTGATTAATTAAACCCAACACCAACAGAACACAGCTGGATGTCATAGTCACAGGCTGTTTATTAGGATGCCCAGTTGGATGTTAGCCTACAAACTAGACCTGACAGATGCATATAAGTATAAGCAAACCGACTAATGAAGTGTTGCCTTCTTGTTACCTGCTGCACTGCTCTTACACTCACAGGCATTGTCTAGTAAGATGGGACCAAGAAAGACAGGAGACCTGCTCCTACCCTGCCTTTGGTCTGTC
The DNA here is from genome assembly GCA_013398015.1 of Oreocharis arfaki. Taxonomy (NCBI): domain Eukaryota; kingdom Metazoa; phylum Chordata; class Aves; order Passeriformes; family Paramythiidae; genus Oreocharis; species Oreocharis arfaki. Next base: position 51,251 of record VZRR01013562.1, on the reverse strand, counting down.
TGTGACGCCAGGCAAGTCGCTTTGCTAAAACGCTTCTAGTTCTTCTAGTTTCTCCTCTTATGTATTTTTTTTGCCACCTTCAGATATAAATTTTTCTGTGAATGATACAACTGTACTATGAAGTAGTGCAGAATCCAAGTCCTACACCAATGACTTTAGCAGCAATTAACAAAAATCTTAAAATAGTGTAAGAGTCCACCCAGGATTTTGAACTTTTCCACAACAAATGTGCTTTGGATTATGTGCAAAAGTCAATCACTTCTTTCACTTAGTTAAAAAATAAAAAAAGAAGAAAAGAATCTGTAACATTTTTGCACTAATTTTCCTCTTGTTTACACTAGTTCTACAGATTCTTGAGTTCAGCAGAGCTGTGCCTGATTTACATAATATAAGTGAAAAAAGATCAAACTCTGTGTCTCTAGAAGCAATCCAGCCACGGTACTGGATAATCGTCTGAAATTTCTATGGCAACAAGGAGAAAATTGTTCAGCCTACTGTCTGGGTATGTTCACTCTGCGTATATGAGAGAGTGTTATGTCAGAGACAGGGAGAGAGAATATTTAGCACATAATCAATTAAATTTCACCTTTGATCCAGTCAGTTGTTTAGAAACATTATCTTGTCATTAGTGAGTGACTTTCCTCATGGGCTGACATGGTGCCTGTTTATTTTCTGTAAGGAGTGATTGAGTCAGACATCTCTTTTCTTCCTATGAATGAATGATGAAAAATGGATTTGGTATTGATTGGCCCACCTAGTAATGCTTCTGGATCTCTGTGCCTCAGCTCATAGTGAAACTATAGCCCTGGAGAGCATCACCCCCATGCCTGACCTAGCAACATTTTTCAGGCACAACGCCACATTTTGCTCGGTCTCCATGTGACTGCTCAAGGAAGAAGCAGGAGGAGGGGGCATAGAGATTTTCACAACCTTTAACAGCTTGCATGTGAGGAGATGTGCTCTGTGCTCTTCCTACTGCAGGGGCAGCAGTGCTGCCTCATCTTGTGTCCCCTCAGCATCTCAGTAGGGTTCGGGAAATGGCTCCAGATGTGCAGCAGATAAACAATTAACCCAGGTGTCACTTCTTAACATGCACTAAGGAAGCAACAACCAAATTCCTCAAAGTATAGTGCTACCATTTTCCCCTTCTGAGAAGACACAGGCCGGTGGCATGGTCAGACCTAAGCCTTAGCTGAAAAGCTCAGTTAAACTGAGTAGATTCTTACCAAGACCATGGAATGGGTCAGACAGCTCTCAGTGAATTATGTGAGGTTTGTACCAGGCTCACAGTATTGATTACAACATTGTTATTGACACAACAAGAATGTAAGGGCTGATTGATGACAACTTGGGCTGCTCTGTGGCTTAAGATCCAATCTGTACCTAAGCATATGCTGAATTTGCACACACCATACAGAACTACATCTGCCTATTGGACAAATAGCAAGTTTCACAGTATATGGAACCGAAATTAAAATTTGTCTATGTAGACAGAAAACCAGTTTGGAAATATCCAAATCTTTTCACAGTTCACCCAATGGAAAAATTCCTTGAAATGAGAAAGACTATCTTATGATAAGATGCAATCAATAAATATAGCTAAATTCGGCTGAATTTGACAGTATCGTGATTCAAAACTGCATACTGGTAAAAGTAAAGTGACTAGGTTACATATGGATGCTTTATAAAACCATTTGTATGCACAAACAGAATAGCTTATGCAAAACAAGATTCAACATTTTGTGGCATGTCACTTGCATGTGGTTTTGCTGGACAGTATCACCTAGTCTGCAGGATCAGGCTAATTTTGAGACACAATCTAGTATTCGTAAACTGTCAGACCTAGAAATGTGTGTAAAAATGCCTCTGTTTTTTGCCATGCAATCAGTAGTGACAGAAAACGCTTTAATCCCCCTAGAATAGCGTTGCAATGTAATACAATCAAGTACTTAGCGCTACTAGCATCTATCCTTCTGTGTATGGTTTTAGGCATCCTAATTATGTGATGTAAATTACCTCTGTGCAAACTTGCAGCGCTTTACAAAAGATTTTCAATAAATACTAATAATGCTGCTGAGAATATTGATAGCTTGCTATTGAGACAGAGCAAACATCTCCTAGCCCTTGTTCTTATCCTAATAGCAATGCAGCAACATCTATTTTTCCAATTATATGTTACTGCCAGATAAACAAGTTTTGTTTCTGTTAGCGTAGGATGTCCACTGGTCTAAATCAGAGAATCTACTGCCATGAAATGGCACCTGCACAAGAGCTGTAGCTATTCACCCATTTCCGGGATCGGGATTTCTCCAAATTATAAATCTTCTGTCCACCAGCAGTGCCCTGGGGTGGAGGGAACTGTGAGATGATTAAAGTGAATAAATAAACTGAACAAGCCAACATACATTTCACTCTAAATAATAATCAGGCAGCAGGGTCTGACAAACTAAGCTGAATATATGCCTTGGAGTCAAAAATTCCCATAGTTTAATTGCAGTCATCTCAGACAGTTTCCTTTACCTCTTTTGCCTTGCTTTTCAGTTTCCTTTTTTTTTTTGTAAATTATTTCAAAGGGTATAACAGCAATTTAACACAGCCTCATTACTCTTCTGGAAATTGTGTAAAGTATTGCCACATAGGTATATTTTTGGTGCAGCTTCCTTATCTACATCTTTCCTCAATGTACCTCTACACAGTAGCAAAATCTGCTTTCACTGAGACAGTATTCTGCCTCATAGTAGCACCTGGACTGTGCTGGCACAACCACTGTCAAGGACCAGATTGTCACCGTGTGTGGCACTATGCAGCCCATTATCAAGGCCATGTGGTGGGGAGATAAATAATCTATGGTACAAAATGGACAGGTACCAGGTTACAATTTTCTCAGCCATCACCAGCTGATGAAATTGGTAAGCACTGGTGGGAAAGCAATTCTTCTGGTGCTGGCTGATGAGGGAGGAGGCAACTGGATGCAACAGGGATTCTTCCTGGTTCACAAAATCAAAACAGAGAAAGCAGAGTTCTGCTCTAAAATTCACAAATGCTCTTCCTGCAGTCTCTAAACAATGCTGAGGGGAAGGAGGCTGCTTACTGGGTGCTGCTCTTTTCCTTTTGTATAGTATAGAAAATATTAGATTTAAGCAGATTCAGACACTTGGTTGTCAGCTTTCACAAAGAGAACTCACTGACTGTGAAGCTATAACAAACACAAATGTTGGACAAGTCAAGATCAGGTGCTGAATGTGTAGGATACACAAAAGTGTTACATGCTGGAACTACATTTTCTTGGTTCATTACAGGACAGATCTCAGGTCAAGAGTTTCAAAATCACACACTGAAAGAGAGTTGCCTTGGCCTTTCCTCAGCACCCACACGAGCAATTTCATTTGCAAAATTGTCAGGTATTCAGTACTCCTGAATAATCCCATGAAATAGGAAAGAAATATAGATGCTCAGTCGCTCTGAAAGAGCCATAATATTTACTACTGATTAGACAGAATGTGAGTTTACATAAACAATTTGCAAATATTAAACTTAATTTTGCAATGTCACAAAAGCAAGCATGTTTAAGGCACTACCATTTAAACTGGTTATAGTTACTCCACATGAAATCTAACCGTATGATCCTTATATTCAAAGTGATGTACATTTCCTCACCCGTAAAATGATTAGCACATTTGGTTAGAGCATGGTGCTTGTAACACCAAGGTTGTGGGCTCAATCACTGTACGGGTCATTCACTTAAGAGCTGGACCTGATGATCCTTGTGGGTTCCTTTCAAGTCAGAAGATTCAGTGATTCTGTGATCTAGAAAGGTCTTTGAAGAATATCATTACCGTGCTGCACCTTGGATGTCTTTCTGAGCACCTGAGGATAACAGGATGCATAAAGGGGTACTAATAGGCAAACTCTGTTAGGCTTTGAAAAGCCTTCTCCCTTTATTTCAGTTAGAAATGCACAGGTTTATTAAAATAAATGAAAGTGTGATAGAGATCTCATCATATTTTTGTTCTTCAGCAGCTGAGCAAGTCCCATGCAAGTGAGTTCGGCGTAGTCCACATGGCTCTGCACAAGCCTGTCACTGCTGACAATGATCCAGCTGTTTCACTGATGCAGTTACTTGGAATTTATTCACATTTCAGATTGCTTCTGGACAAATAGCCCTGGAGCAAGAAGTTCTCTGGCTCCTCATTGACAGTTTGATACAACAAAAGACTGAGCATGCTGAGGCTGAGCCCTGGAAAACGCTTGACATAAAGTATGCTTTATTTAGCATGTCAGAGGAGTGAGCCCCATTCACAGTCACCTCCTGTAGCAGTGATGAGTGCTAGCTCTTACCTACTCTACAAGAGAGCAATTTCCACTAAAACCAATGCTAGTTCCTCTTTCTCCACAGACAAAAAACATGGGAGGTCAAGATCTATGAATAGCATAGATAACAGCAGCCCCCAGAGAACTGAGAATTTCGAATCAGTGGTAGTATTAATATTTGCCTCTGAGTCTACAAGCAAAGAACCTGACCCCAGGAGCACAGGAACACAAGCAATCCTGTTCATTGTAAATTAACTTCTTCCTAATTCAATATCACCCAGCCAGCCCTAACCTGCCACCACAAGCACAAATGGGTCATATACATTTGCCTTCCCATTTGTGGGAAAGTTTATTACAGTACCTTGTATGCCTTTACATGAAGGAAAGATTATTCTCTAGAGTCCAGTCCAGATTTTAATCAGTTATGTGACTAATTTTGTCATATTTACTTTTTTAAATATGGTCAGCAGCTGACAAGCCTTGCTTTGTTTGTATTTGCATATATTTTCCTTTGGTAGGTAGCATCCTGTGGCCATTTCTAGGGGTCAGAACATGGAGTAAATCCTCCCAAGAAGAAAGGACCTCACAATCTGTACTTTTAACCACACCAATGAATTGATTTACTATGTGCACAGCATAATGGTTGGCTAGAGCAATTTCTTGATCCTGGTGTTATAAAAACTCCCCCAAAATCTTTAATCCAGATGACAGAAATGAAACCCAAATGACTTTCAGTCTTGTGTTTTCATCTGTTTAAAGCAAGATTATGTGAGCCAATGCTAATATGCATTCATCAATTTGCATGGGTCAAAATTTCGTCATCAATGTTTGTATACTTCTTCACATCACAAAAGATACTGACTTTCCAAATTATAAAGCATTCATTTATGTCTCATCCTTAATTTGCCAATGCTACTGAGCAGTGTAATTATCCAAGATCAAAAACTGTTTTGCTTTCTTTGAAAACTGAGCAGGGTGAGAAGTCATTAAAAAAAAAAATCAGTAATTTAAGGCACACAATACAGGCAAAACAAAATTGTCTACTTGCAGCATAAACAATTTTTTCATAGCTCTATTAGTACACTTGGAAATAATAAGATATACCTGACCTGGCTTTTGCCTCTCACTGGTACAACACGTCATTGAAACATTGGATGTCTTCACAGCTCATTCTAAAATGAAGCCTTTAACCTTTAAAGTGTTCTTTTTTATGTCTATTCTTGACCTCATGCAGTAAACCAGAACTAAGTCAATCTCTATTCCGTCCTAAAATTTTTAATAGAATTAAATGTATCGATCTTTTATTACTCATCCATTTCAAAAATCAATGAATGATTCCTCCAGAAGTTATTTATTTGTAGCTTTCATAATGTTTAAATAGAGCTTCACAACAACTTCAAAAGCCACAAATGGGAGCAAACTTACCTGGGTAATAGATGATACACAAGAGAATTAGTGACTTTTCTTGGCCCATTCAAAAGTCACCAGGAATTTAAAAGGTAGGTAAATTCTTTGAGTGTCTTCAAAGTCTGCAAGTTCTTAATTTCTTCACATTATTTTAAAACTAGAAGGCATAGAATGTTCATTTCAGTCTGTACTTCTTATGTAAAACTACCATTGTAGAAAGTAAATGTCACTCCAAGAAACAAGGTGGGAAAAGACCAAACACTCTAAGAGCATAAAATAACAAAGTTAGCTGAATTTCTCAAAATTCTGGCTTTCATTTAAATTATTTTTAAATTATTTGTTGCACATTACAGTTGACCAAAATTTTTCAGCCTCTGGGAGGGAAAACAAATCAACATTTATCAAGCAATACATTGCTTTCCTTCTTGTACAAACTCCTATGCTCTATGTCATTGAACTACTTAGCGAAATTATCATGAGCTGCAGTTCAGGACACGGTGCAGAATGGTATCTTCCTGGTGAGCCAAACTGAATGGCCAGCAGAAACCTGTTTTCACCACAAGTCATGGATTTTGCTTCAGCTGCTACTAACCAATGCTCTAGCTCCTGGTACTGATGCCATGGTCGTGAACGTGGATGCTGCTGCTGCTGAGGCACTGTTTAAAAACGTGCTTTTCTGCAAGACCCCCTTTGTAACTCAAGCATGCTGCTTAGGCTGGTTCCTCACCCAGCCTCCTCTCAGAGGTTTAAAACCTAATGAAGTTTTCAACAGACAGGCCCACCTGCCTGAAACAATCAGGCAAAAATCAAGGGAAAAACAGAGCAAGGTAAACCAGACAGGGCCCTTTTGGGGAGCAAAAGGGGCAGCCTCAGCGGACAGCTTTTTGTTTGGTTTGCATTAGCACTTGCTTTGCTGATTGTGTTTGCAGAGAAAAAAGCACTGAATTCACGGTCATCAGGCTCAGCCTTTTGAGGTGCACCCTTTGGCCCACTAAGAGAGACCCAGGCAGTTCAGGGAAAACTGTCGTGTCTTCTCAGGGAGGGGGAAGAGGGATATTATTCAAATGCGAACTGCTTTTATAATTAATTTAGGAGATTTCCCCCCCCCTTTCCTCTTCTCTGCAACAGTAGTTAGTTGCTATTTTCACCACCACCTAATTACTTAGTACTGGTTTGTGGGAGGATTCAGCTTCACACGGCATCCCACACAGGTTGTCATTTTGTCAAGAATTCCTCCATTAACAAGCTGTCAATACCCTGCCAACAGCCACCATTTGGTTTGTTAAGGGACTGGGGGCTCTGGAGTGAAGAGTTGGCTCTGTACCCTTTCCTTTTTTAAAAAAAAATAAATAAAAAAATCAAGAGGCAGATGTCTGCCAGTCTGTTCCTTTGTGACACATTGCAGCCTTTTCCCTTCCTTTTTTTCCTTTTTCTTTCTTTGCTGAAAGAGCAAGGCAGAAAAGGAGGGAGGGGAAAATCACACAGACTGCGTAGGTTGTAGCTCAAGTTACTGTCTCCCTATCAGGCTGCTTCCTTGGGAAGTTGTCTGGGTGCTTCTGCCCCACGCTACCTCCCAGCCCCACACGCCCTCCGACATTCCCCAGCTTCTGCACGGAAAAGCTCTAAAGGAACACAGGCACCGTTTTACCTGCAACCTTTAAAACAGTCATCCTAATGAAATATGGAGACAGCCTGCCCGTCACATAGATGCTTCCAGAGGAGTTTGTCCTTTCCGGCTAATTACCTGGATTAACACAGATGCTGACAGGCTTTGCCAGGTCCTCCTATCACTAGTCTTCTGAGATACCGATGATTAAGAATGGCTTTGTGCATCTTCCCCCTTGAAAGCCCTACCATATTTGCACAGTCATCTTTTTTTTTCTCCTATTAGCTCCCAAGACCAAATCTCAGCTTGATTTCACTGATTAGTTTTTGATTGCACTGTGCCTACCAGGTAGGGTTTCAAGGTTAGCACAGATGCTGAGAGAATTGGGGCATTTGTCCATTGTCTGGGGCATTTCTGAGAACCTGCTGTTGCAACCAAGTTTCAGCTATGTCAAGCAGGAATTTAGCTGGGTTGGCACAGATGACAGCAAATTAAAAGGCAGACAGTGGGACAGGGGAGCAAAGAGCAACAGAACTCTCTGTTGTATCCAGAAACTGAAAAAAAAAAGGATTGTTCAGAATGACAGGGGATGAAGTAAGTGTTGTCTATGGTGGTCTCTCTGGCAGGTTTTTGGTTCTTACAGGCAAGTGAGGCTATCATTATGTTCAGAAGACACTCGAAGGAATTCAGGGGAATCAAAGAAAATCTTTTTCTCCTTTTGTTCCTGTCTAATAATTATCCCTTAAATGGGTGGTAGACCCACCTGTCAGCTGTAAAATCATGTATGTAAGAGTCATATCTATACACAGAACACTGATACTTATTTGCCCTTAGTCTTATGCACATGGAGCTACCTACAAATACAGGTTTAAAATGCACCCAGATACACATTTCAGCTTATGTAAAAAATTCAGTTCCAGCCTTTATTTTGAAGAAATGCAAAGGTGTTTATGCCCTCATAATTCTCAGATACAGAGAATTATAACAAGGATTGATCACAATCATGCAAGAGACACAATCACAATTATACAAAAAGGATCTCTGAAAGCTGTGTCACCTAATTTTTGCTTTGCTCATAGATACCTTTTGCACAAAAGTGCCTGGATCGTGGAGGAGGCAGCAAAGACCACTTGAGATTCCAGTACGAAAAGCAAGTTCCAGGTACCTCAGATACAGTTCTGAAGTTGCTTTATAATATTCAAGTGCAGTGTAAACACAGCTATCTGGGTAGGAAAAACTCTTCCCTTGTCAGCTGCAAACATAATTTCCATGGGGTCCACATGAGTGGAGCCAGTGAACAAGTAGAAATGAAGAGAAGCGGGTTGGATGCAGTATCTGCCAGTCATCCTCTCTGGTTATGCTCTTTCAGTCTTTCCTCTCATCTTCTTTTCTTCCTTTTGTTCCTTGGTTATTTAAAAGAGTCTTTTCTGTCAGTTTGTACAGTACTGGAGAGTATAAAAGTGGTATAAGCAGAACCAGCTGGGAGATGCTTTGATAGCCAGACTGTATGAGCCTTGAAAAACTTAAGATAGATAGATAGATATACACACCTTCACTTCTGCAAACTTTTTAACCTCTTTGGGCCGCTTCAAGTTCTCATCTCCACTGGATTGGCCCAAAGCTGAGCACTGATGATCCCACTGCCCTCCCTGGTGACAGCAGCCATCCAGGTTCAGCCAAATGCCTCCAAACGGGTATTGTCCCAGAGGCATCCCAGAGGCGTCCCACAGCACCTGTGGCAGGGGTCTCTCTGTAGCTCTTAAAACCTGCAACAAGTATCCACTCTGTATTTTAACTTATCAAAACCCAGGTCCTCCATTTTCCCTGGGGGTTTCTTCTGTACTTGTTCCCGCTTTAGAGAAATTAGACATAAGAGCATCCCATGTCCTAACCAAGGGATTTTGTCCTTGTGCCTCACACAGGATAAGGTCTTTCTAAAATTTGGTTAGCAATTATGAAATAAAAATTTCAAGTAACACATTGTAGTCAGGGGAACCAGACGGAAACTGGAGGCTTAAACTTCAGAAGGCTTCAGAAGCTTGCAAATGCCAAAGAATTCTCAGTTGATAAACATCTACCTGCCTCTACTCCGGGGAAG
>VZRR01013562.1:0-41816 GCA_013398015.1 Oreocharis arfaki | reverse complement strand
TCGTTGGGGGGGGGGGGGGGCTGTAAATGAATTCAAGACATCTAATAAATAATGTTTAGAACAGCGTCAAGCTATGTGTTTACAGGGTCCCAAATGACATGTTAGAAGAACTTCAGCAGAAGATATGTCCGCATAGTCAGTAGTGGGAAAACTAAAGCAGTGGGAAGCAGGATATAACCTAGAATCCAGCCTCCAGGATGACTCTTTATCTACAGCAATTTCCAGGAGTTAAATGCAGAAAATAAAACCTGAGACAGGTTGAAAAAGAGGAGCACTGAGCAGCACTTTCAAAATCCTGTGCTCTGTTACAGATAGAATCACCTACATTTTTAAGAGGTATTTGAGGAGCTGGCCATATGGTTCCCATATACCTTAATGGGACTCAGGCAGCCAAATCCCTTATGCAGCAGTTCAACAGCACTAAAATGTATGCCAGGCTCTACACCCATCATTGTTATTTGCTGCGGAGCATTAGAAGATCAGCTGGATTTTAAATGCTCCAGTTATAAATATGTTTCCTTGAACAACTGAAAAAAGAGAGACCGAGACAGAGAAGTTACCAGCAGGACCAAGACCCTGGCAGACCACGATGCTGCTGCACAGCAAGTAATACCATCAAAAAATAATAATGTTACTTAGGCATGGGCAGGGCTGGAGATAACAAGGTAAAATACCTGTTCTTATCTTTCAAAGCACTATTAGGAATGAGCTGATCTTTTTGAGACTGGAAGATATAGCATTACTCCTTCTCCTTTTCAACCACAAAAAATAAAAAAATAAAATGAAATAAAATAAAATATTTGTCATTACATCCTGGATTATTCCAAAGCCTCAAATATAGTGATTTTCATGTAGGATTTCTTGAGCTCATCGTTTGTGCCCTAAAACAGCTATGCTTCTTAAATATCTGTGTGGACACTGAATGACAACATGCTAAAAATGCTTAGAACTTCTCAGAACAGTTTCTTCGTACTGCATTGAGCATCCAGTGCCCACAAATATCTTCGGGTCTTGGTGAAGAAAAAAATCCCCAAAAAATTAGTATAGTCTCCTGAACTGGATGACTGTTTACTTCTTCTTGCAGGTTTTCTGGTTCATGAAAAGCCCTGCTTACTGACTAGGATGCCAGCCATGTTGAATGACATTTTCAAAACTAGACAAGAGCAAACTCTTCTACTAAGGCAAACCTGCCCCCGTGAGCTTTAATAAAGCAATGCCATTTTACATTGATTTTAATTGTGGGCTCAAGGGTCTTATTTCATTCATATCTGTATTTGTACAGTATCTGTCTAAATGGCAATACAACAAAATCCTCATAAAAATCTTAGCCCGGGATAAAGATGCTGAATTATCTTTCTGGTTTAAACGTTTGCTGCATTTAAAATGTTTTTAAAATAAATGATAAATATGAAAGGTTTCAAGAGTTAGCCTAGTTTCTGAGAAGAGCAGTTAAACAATGACTCTGATGAGATTTGAAGCCTACATAATTAAGTTTTGCACACATGAGCCTGGAGTTAATTTTTTATGCACCCTAATGCTTCTGTAGAGTGCTTCATTTTTTATTGGCTAGCTGTGATGCTTTAGCTGCACTCTTCTTGCTCACACGATTATAAAATGTACTGTATCTATGAAAGTAAGACTGTCCTGGCACTGGTTCTGAAGCAGCTTTGCTTTCACAGTACCAGTTGTATTGGTCTCCAGAACCAACCCACACAGGGGTTTGGATTAGGAATCCAAATACACAAGAAGTAAAATGCTTTAAGAGTCTCAGAGAAGTATTTACAAGACCGACTTCAGCCAAGGGAAGTGAGTCTCCCTCAGTTCCCTCTGGAGGACAGAGGCAAAATTCTTTGGGACAGCTCATGTCAGCTAAATCTCAGTGTCTCCCTCTGTTGCCTTAAATCTTTTAGAGGTTTCAGTGTCAGCACTACCAAGTGTAAGCAGCTTAGGGACAACTCTAGAGGCTCGTATCCTCCAAAATTGTAGAAAAATGCCTTAGAAGATTGCTAAATGTCTCTGACCAGTTTAGTGTCTCCCTGCCATTGAACCCAAAGGTTTCAGTCCTCTCTTTGTACATGCGCCAGAATTTCTGTTCAGTTTTTTTCAGACCAGAGCATTTACAGTACGGTCTGGAAAAGTAGATAACTTAGACTGCGAGTCAGATACCAGGTTTCTACACCTGAAACAATTTAAAGTGAAGTAAGAGCTTAATTAAGTCATGACTTAGAAGTTAAGGTAACTAGCTTTGCACTCCTAAAAGAACTTTTACTAATGGCAAATCTGTGTCTTTAGTTACGTAAATACTATTAAATACTGCTCCTCATCCAGAAAAGAATTTACAGCAAAAGAGACAGTGTGTGATACTTAGACTGCAGTATGTGGAAACCATTATCCAAAGAGGGAATCCAGAGTGAGGGGAAGTAGTCTCCCTCTTTTAAATACAGATGTTTGATTAGTTTCTTAGGGTTTTCATACTGGTATTTCTGCTAGCATTCATTTTAACAGCCATTAGAAATCCAAATAATAAAAATTTAGCACTCAAGCAGTGCTTTAACAGCTAAACTGAGGGGACAAGACCTGAGATTCCACATCATTTTTCCTTGGAACAAAGCAAACAAAAGGACACTTAACAGTTATCACACTTATCCCTCTTCTTCCATTCATTTATATATTGTGCAAAAGCATAGCCATCCTAGGTCCTAGCACTGGACTAGGTCTTTCTCACTGCAATTCTGTTACAACAATTTGTTTGCCCCCTTTGTCTGTCTCTCTCAAGCCCTGGTGTGCACCCGAGCTGCTCAGCAGTGAGGGCTGCTCAGCCACCGGCAAGGCTCCTCCCTTGAGTCGACACTGGCGTGACCACAGAATGATGTGAGATTTGACATGTGGCAAACAGAGCGGGATCACACTACTTTTGAACCAGATCTAGAGGTACAAATCCGCATGTGGCAGGACATTTACAAGCCTGCTGACATAAAATACCCATTGATATTTCAGAATTTGGGGTGATTTTAAACCCCAGATGACTTCCATCTACATTTTTAGTCATCCAGGTCTTGTTGAGACTTAAGTCTTCTTTCAAAACAAGAATTTCGGAGAGGAATAGAGCTTAACCACAGTTTATTTTGTCTAACTGGGCATTGACATAAATACTCATGGTATTTTATGAATATGCACACACACACACATATATATATATACAAATTTGTACCTACACATGTGCACCTAGAGGCTTGCAAGACATCAAGTATCATTTTCAGTGGTCCCAAAGGCTACAAACACATAGGAGAAGAGAAGTGCAGATCACATGGTGGCAGCTACCCACACACACAGACAGACTGTGCTGACAGGCTGAAAGAAGAGACATCATGACACACAGGAGAGCAGGAATGTGAAACGTGAGAAATTCAGCCCAGGTTCAGTCACAGGAAAGCCCACTGATTTCAGTGCAGTGCCAGTACACTGGCAGAAGCTGCATCATTGATCTGCCACCTTTTGAAGCCAGGGCATCTTGGCTAATCAAAGAAATACACAGCATGTGTGGTTTATATCCTTTGGGCTCCTGAAGATGTAAAAGACTCCCAAAACAAAAAATTTTGAGTTCCTGTGCTTTGTATTGGGAACCTAATCATGACTGTGGGACTGTAAACTGTACTGAATTTAGCTGCTACATGCTGAGCCAAAGTCTGTCCTCGTAAGTCTATAGCTTAGTTGGCTTTCATCTCAAGGTTCGTTTTTCAAGATGAAAACCGTTCTCCAACACTAGCAAACAGATCGCATCTTATCAGTTGCCAAATTGATGGTGTCTTCCTGTTTAAATACCCTTATTTCAGTTTAATTATTTAATCCAATCTGATTGTCATGGCTATTTACTGTTTACCAGCAAAGGCTGGTTTCATTTTTCTTTTTAGATGATGTAATGCTGCCTGAGAAAATGCGGTTTGCAGCTACTGAAAGATATAAATTAGATATAGATATAGAAGATATAGATATAGATAGATATAGATATCGATGATATAGATATAGATATAGATAGATAGATAGATAGATAGATAGATAGATAGATAGATGTAGATAGATATAGGTGTGTGAGGGTGTGTGTGTGTGGGTGGGTGAGTGTGTGTGACAATCCATGATTCTTAAACATAACAAGCTCCTCTCAGCTCCCTGATGAATACCATTAACTGTGATCAAAATATTGGTAGGCAGTTTGGCTGTCCACTTCTTGTACATTGCACTACTCATCACACAGTTTTGTAGCTAAGCCAACTCAGCAAAAATATATGCAAATAATAGACAACTTAGAATTTTTGCAACAATTTACGCTGTTCAGAAGAATTTTGTACTTACCCTCCATATTTGCAAATGACTACAAGCAGTTGAGAATCAAGATATTTGATCTTGGTGATTGATGTCGATGAAAAAGAAATTAAATTTTAGTCATCTGTTAAAAAACTGTTCATCCTTGGTAAGTGTGTGAATGCATTCTTTCGAGGCTACTCTAAGGAAAAGAACAATAGCTTAAAGCTTCACTGCTCCAACTGTTCTGTCATTCCTACAACTAGCAACTGTTGAGATTGAAAACTGTCATCTGGAAGTTTTCCCTGTAAAAAATGAGATTGTGTCAAGAACAAGATTTGGCTAAGAAATGCTATTTCAGCAGTTTCTCTTTTTTTTATTTTACAGGATATCTTATGTAAAATTAAATAAGCCTTCTGGTTTCAGTGGGTTTCAAGATTCTCATGACTTTTCATTTTATTTTCTTCTCTTGTAGCTATAATCATTTGAGTGAACAGAACTGATTTTTTTCCATCTTCTGAATCATCAGAGAGTTCAGCAATACTGAAAAGACAGAGTAACAAAAGGAGAAACGAATTTTAAAAACCCAGTCAATAATCTAACTTTCGAAAAGTTGCATCCCATAGCTGGAAAGAGTAAACATTTTAAAAAGAAAAAAAAAAGAGATAAAAAGTAAAAAAACTTAAATGAAGTTCATATTGTTAGTCTCGGTGATAGAAAAAGGGGAGCGGGGAATTATTATAAAAATTGGTGAATAACATAATTCAAAACAAATTTTAAAAATAAAAGTAAGTAAACATTTTATTTTAAAACCTGAATGTGAGATTCTTAATAGGAATATAATGTTTCTTCAAATTTAGTTTCTACATCAACTCTAACATTTAACTACACGATGAGAACTTGTCCATACCTGCCTCATAGTCATATTGTTAAGGCATTCAGGTTTGTAACACTCCAGTAAAATAAGGACTTACAGCTTCTTGTCTATTATAAGGGGAATCATGACAATGTAGCAGTTTTGTGTGAATTAGGACTGCAGAATATGCCTTAAAATTAGGAAAAGAATGTATTTTAATTCAGTTTTCAGAAGGACTGATTATTAATATGTTTCTTCCTTAGAGAACTATTCATGCCTAGAATTTCTTCAATTTGGCACATCCATGGAATTCTAATGATAGCTATTTCTTCATAAGCAAGGATAGATAAACTCAAGCGCTTCATTATTTACCCTGTACTCCCAACTCCTTTTACAAACTGTGACTCACCACTGTACTTTCAGTGATATTTCACTATTCTAAATTGAGTGGATTCTATTTATTTCTATGAATAGATAGAAATAGGCTCCAGTTCTGATAGGTATGTCCATATCAGATGTTATCACCTTGTTTTTGGTGATGCCAATGACGCAAGGAAGTGGTTTTACATAATACATCTTTAATCATTGATGAAAGCCATGCAGTTCGACTGCTGACTGTATGACTACAATGGCTAAATGTAACAGCAGACTGTTGGAAAACAAGACTTCCTAAACATACAATGGAAAATTCTGTCTCTGACAGTCTCCTGAGGATCCCACTACGTTTGTAGTGGACAGCCAGTCTCACCTAGGAAACTACAAGCTAAAGTACTTTGTCTGGGTAAAATATGGCAAAACAAAGCTACCTTTGTAAAGAGGAGAATATCTGTGGCAGACTCACAAAGTGCCTGATGGGGAGCAAGAAGAAAGACCCTGCTGAAGGGTTTGAAGAAGGCATTTTCCTCTTCCCCCAAAGTGAATGGTTTCAAGTAATGTGGATCTGCTGGAAGACTTTTTCTTACCCCACAACCCCATTTTCTCAAATGAGTAAGGTTTGCTTCAGTTTAGCTATGAAATCTGTGTATCACTGACAAGTCCGTTTGCTTCTCCTCAGAAGGAGATGGGATCAGCCGCCACCGACAAGGCTGTGACTGAAGCTGGGGTGCAGTAACTGGGACCCAGCCTGATGCTGGGACGATATAGGGGAAGAAACATGAAATCTGTGCAAGCTAGAAAGAAAGGAAGAAAAAAGTAACCAAAAATATAGAGTAGAGATCACTCTGCCCTGCAGCCACATAGCCATGACAGCAGTTGTCTGAAACAAGGGAAGAAGGTTTTGCTCATCCCTGTTCTAGTCAAATCCAGAAACAAAACAAAAAAAGAAAACCGAAACAATTCCCCTGGCATCTCCTGTTAAGGGGTTGCAGTTTTTCCCCAACTGATCTAGCAAGTAGTACTCGGTTAAAATTCATTTTGCACTCAGCTAAAACTTGAAATAAATATTCACTGGGCTACTCTAAGATTGACTTGAGACATAAATGAGACATTCACTTTAAGAGCCCTGAGAGAATCACTGGCCTTAGCCTCCTGTGACCTGCAGCACTCTAAGTCTACCTGCTGACCATTAGCACCGATCTCTTATCACCTCCTTTTTAGCAGACACTACTGTAGATTTAAGGAAAATGAACTGTTTCTCTTTGCCTTGAGGTTTTTGGTGTTTTAATGTGTCATATCTTTTTTTTTTTCCCCAAGAAATAAAAACTTTTAGCTAGAAAATCTTTTCTCTTGGATTAGATGCCAAAAATAATACAACTTTAAGATTAACAATATTTTTCAAGGAGTGAATCAGATGACTGATATCTTCATTTAATAGCCTCTGTTAGCTTCTTTTGCTTATGAGAGGACATAATTTGCCTCTCTCTCATTTTATTTTTGGGAAGTTTAGCAGTGCAAGAATGCTCCCTTAGGGTCACAAAGCAAAGTTGGAAACTAGAGATGCAGAAGGAGTATTTGTTAAAAAGTATATAATTGCAAGTGCCAGTTTTTTCCTATAAAAAGGAAGCTGAGAAGCATGCTATGAATGTTCATTTGCAAAGTCTCAAGCTGTGACTGCGTAGCTGTGAATCTCATTCCGCTATTGTCAAAGCACCGCATTGGTAATTGGCAAGAATGGATGGCTGGCCACATACAAAGTAACAAAAGTTACAAGATCAGCAGCAACTAAATATACTTGCTTCTTCTCCAAAGTGTATAATCTCCATTTATTCTTTTTCCTCTGAGAGCTGCATGATAGGTGATGAAGTATGAAGCTGGGGAATAAAGGGAAAGTGCAATCCCCATGACTTAAAGCTGGAATCCAAGCCCTCCGCTTGCTTTCGCCTCCTCTCTGCCCCCGAGCAGACCGTACCGCTGCGAGCGGGGCCAAAGTGATGGCAGCATCCAGCGAGCACTCGTCAGGGTTGCTCACCAAACCCTCCAGGGATCACCAGGTGCCCGGATGTATTAAACCACACACTTGTATCCGCAGCTCATTCTCCCCAGGGGAATAGCATCGCCAGCTGGGAGGGAATGTGGAAGGAAGTTCTTATTAATATCATGTGTCACAGTAGGGCGTAAAGTGACACGACACACAACTTGATGGAATGCAACTTGGTATAACACCAGCTATCTAAGCGGTAGGAATTTCACCTCAGCAGCAACCTAGACTGAAAATGTCTGCTATAAATTCCTGTAATGTAGGAAAGATGCCGTAAAAAGATTGTGCCTCTTTTTCTGCAACAGCTGTGAATAATTTGACATTTAGGCAATAGTGTAATAAAAATAATAAATAATAATTTAGCCAGAGCCTGTTGGATCCTTTAATAGATGCACCACTTGAGCTGCTGGAGTCTCTTGAGCATTTCTGAAATGTTATCGGAAAACACAGGAAAAGAAGATCCCATTGGTAGCTCTGAATGTCCCCTAATGATTCCCTATCCAGATAATTTGCTTAGACTCATCACCTTTACTATCATAAATCAAAACTTGATGTGATTTTAAGTCCCTTAGCTACCCACACAGAAAAGATATTTTATTAGATTGTTTTCTGTTGCCTTTTATCTTCTCCTGTTCCAAGAAGTTTGGTAAATATCAGGGCAAGTTTTGAAATTATAAGGAATTTGAAAGTGTTTGTGTTGGGGTTTTTTTGGCTCAGTTTTGTCCTTTAGTTTGATGAAGTCTCTGATGGAAAATGTTTACCATTTGGTGGAGGAGGAAGACCTAATTTTGTGATGTATGAAAACTGAGAGAGCTGGGTAGAGGCTTAAGATTTACAAAAATGGTTTCTCTAGAATAAAATGGGGAAATACTGAATTTAATTTCTGGTTGTTTTACACTAAATTAACTTTCAAAGACATGGGTTGTGCCACTCCAGCTATGGTTCTGGAACAGTAAATTGGGTGATAGCACCATGACTGGGTGAGAAGAAAGTTGCCACACAAAGTTATGGAAAAGTACATCTCAGAATACTTCAACCTAAAATGGGTGCTTCTAAAAGAAGGAGTATTCAAAATATGAAAGAAATTTCATTATGCAAGGAAATGTGGATATTTCAAACTTTGGGTTTTTTTGAACATGCCAAAACCAAAACTAGTTTAAGCCATCAATGAATGAAAATTATACATCCATGCTCCAAAAAAACGACCTTGTTTCAACACCGAAAGCCTGCATCTTTACTTTAGCCCTTCTAAACTCTCTAATGTCACCAAAAAAATGTATAGTGCAGAACCATTCTTTTCACCTGATTGTTTTTCTTTCTGATGGAAAACTAAACTAAAACAAATTAAAATCCTCATTCAAATGGCTCAGGTTCCATTTCAACATCAGAACCACATCTCCCAGTGTATTACAGTCACTACCAAGACCTTGTGACTAGCAGTATCGGTGTGGCCATATGGAGGGCAATATGGCAGGAACGGGGACTCCTACTCAGCAAAGGGGTCAAGAGGTTTTTCAAGAAGGATTGCAGGGACAGGGAGACATGCAAGGACCTGTGCAAAAGACTAAGGAAGCACTGATTAAAAGGACTGTCGTGGGGAAAGGACTAGAAATTGAAGTCATTGTTGTAGGGAGGGAGGGATTCAAAAATGAAGCAGCAGATGGAAAAATTTGGGAAAGGTGCTGGATTTAAAGAACAGGGGTATGGCATGAATTCTGACAGGGGAATATTTGCTACAAATTGAAGTGCCAGGATCAAAACAATTAGTGGTGGTCTTAAAGCTCAATTTTCTTCGGCGTGGTGGATGTCGGAATATTTTCAAAGACTAATTTTCAAGTTGTGTGATTCAACAGACTACATTTTGTCCATAAGGGGAATGGGTTAAACCTGAAGTTGAAAGGCAAGACGTCCTATAGAAAAAAAATGGGGCATTTGCCTTTATTTTTCTGAGCTGGACGTAAATGAGCCACCTGGAACTGAGCAGAGAAGGATGAACAGTGTCTCTGAAGAGAATGTGCAAGCGACAGCCTCCCTGAGCACTGCTTTCCAACACAGAACTCAGCCTGGCCAGAGGGGTCCTGTGAGGATAGCATCAGGTGAGGCAGAGATGTGGTGGATAAGTGGGTGAGAGAGACGTTGATAAATGTTTTCCAGCTTTGACAAAGTAAGCTTGAACAGATGTGTTGTTCTCTGCCCCGGAAGGATGCTGTGGGGCAGAGCCCCTACCCAAGGAATGCACTCAGTCAGTTGACCAAGAAATGCTGATTTGCTTTAGGGAGACTCTTTTGCTTTGAAAAAACTGCCACTGGCTGTCTCTGCTCCCCATAAAGAGCTAAGTCCTCATTTCAGAGCAGATCGAGGCAGCTCTGTGAGGGTGGGCAAGGGGCACAGGGGTCCAGGAGCAGGCTTTACACATGGTGCAGCCCCAAAAACCCACCCATCCTGCAAAGAAAATTCCAGCTGCATCTGAATTAAGAAGTACATAAGTCCATGCCTCAAGTCTCTCAAGGTACCAGACCCAGGGACCTGCTCTAAGTCCAAAATTACTCCGCTGCACAACAAACACAGACACATCCTTCATGTGGCTAAGCAGGATTGAGATGGATGCAAACCTGCCCCTTACCCCTGAACACATCTGGAAATGCAGATGTGGTGTGTGTGGTGCAGGCAGTTTGAAGGGCTCTCAACTAACCCTGCTAAAAATACAGGCTCATATATCCTCTCTGGATCAGCCATCCCTTTTTTCCTGCTCTGCAGAAGTCTGTTGAACCAGTTAATGACCTCCTTGGCAGCACTGACAATCCTGACAATGGCTTTGGGAGGAAAGCCTGGGAATATCACCTACATCACTGTTTGTCACTGTCTCCTTCTTCCCCCATTTCTCCCCACCGAACAAGTGTTCTTTCCTAAAGGCTTTCTGTTGCTTTTTGGGTTGATTTTCCAATAATTCCCCCTGCTTTGTTGCACACCCATATAGTTAAACAGTAATTATGGAAAAGGCCAGGGCACATGGACCTATACCCACAGGACCACAGTGATAAAATTGTTCTGTCCCAGATCCATACGCGCTGCACAGGCTATTTTGAAGAGTCTCCTGATAATTTTGTGAGTTTTACAGGGCAACATAAGGTTAGGCAGGCCTTTTGTAGATCACAGCGAGTAGCAGCAAATAGTTGCTGACAGACAGAAAAGGCTGCATCTCTTCAGCACTAGTGTTTGGACACTGCAGAACACACCTCTTTTAAACAAGAAATGTTGGTAAGGGAAGGTCTAACAACATTTGGAAAGAGCTGGGAAACACATATTGGGGGATTTTATTGCAATTCTTTGCTTATTATAGATGTGCATTTTCCTGTGCTGCCTAACTGCTGTCTGGGGCTCCGTTTTGGGAACTGCATAGAGCAAGACAGAGCTGAGGAGCTGACAAATGGGCAAGCAGGCTGGCTCAGAGCATAGCAGTAACAAACCCTCCCCGAACAGCTGCTCCCCCTGGACCAGCCTCTTCTTTCATCATAGCCCCACAGTGATGCTTCACAGTGCACATCGTAGAGGATAATCTGGTTGCATTGGCTTGCCTCAGATACCCACCTCCATCAAAGCCCATGAAAAAACAACACACGTCTTCCCTTGTGTTACCCTGTGAGCAATACCAAAACATAAGGAGGCCAATTCATTCCTTTAACTGAATTTCTACTTTCTCTCCCTTTAGTAAGTACATGCACGCTGGTGATAATGTTTCCTTAGTCCTCTACCAGGACTTGGACCTTTTTTTTTCCCTTTAAAGAAGAAAGAAAAATAATACTGTTGGAGTTGGTTTCATTTCATTTCAGAAAAGTGAAGCATGCTGCAGCAAATATATACAGTTGGACTTGTGTGGCTGGAACTCCCACACACACAGACCATTTCTCCCGGGAACTGAAACACTTTTACCATGTGTTGGGTGACAAAACACATTAGTATGTTCCTTATATAGAAACGCCATATACCACTGTGTCTTAACCATAATTGGGTAGGAACATTGTAACACGAGTGCTAGAAAGCTGGACTCAGATGAGTGAGCATTAATTATTCCCAAGGAAAGGGCTGAGATGAGATTTGGCTTCTGTGTTATGTTCTAGTGGATATGGAGCAGGCAGCTTGTATTTGCTTTGGGAAGTTTGGCATACTCCATTGCAAGTGATTTGACTGAAAAGCACATGTATCCTGCATAAACATCAAGGAAATCTGTATTTAACAAAAGCAAGGCTGCATATGCACATACACAGAGAAGAAAGGAGAAAAAAGAGGCAGCACTGCAACTGTGTACTTACAATCAGGCTGCAGGTGAACCCTGAGACAGATAACCTATAACCAGAAGTCATCTTCACCCCCCAAATTCATAGGTCTAGATCCCCTCACCTACTGGGAAATGAGAAATATCTCCTGTCTTATAGGGCAGTGGATGTGTGTACCACTTGACAAGAAGATGTCCTGTGCTCCTATACAAAATTCATGTAACAACCACATTGTTTTACAGGTCAGAGATAAAAGACTTGGAGGTAGAAATTTATGTTTGGATTGTGATTTTTTTTTTCTTTCTTCACCTTTGGGTTGCCCTTTAAAAGAATAAAGCACTTAATTTCCAGCACTTCTAATTGCAATGAAGCAGCATTAGTTTCTCGAACCTGATCCTGCAAATGGCTCTGGAAGCACCCTTGTATAAATCCAGGATAACAGCATTACCAGACCGTGGAGCTGGGCTCTGAGCAGGTAAGGGGATGCTAGATATTACTCATGCCAGGAAATTGGCATTTATAAAGCTTGACCTGTCCTGTGTGAAATGATGAGTCTTGTGAAAGCTAAATCGGTCTTCAAGGAATAGCACTGGTATCAGTCCATCATTCCAGCTCTGCAATTACCAGGCGTGAAAGACTTAGTACCTTAATAGCTTGTTTATGGGTCAGGCTGGGCTCCTGTGCCCTGCACGAAAGGCCTCAGTCGTCAGTCTTGCAAGGAAACATCCCAGTCTTTGTTCAGTTTGTTTTCCTATCTATAAAAGAGGTTTCTGGAGAGGCTTTGAAAAAACACAGCAGCAGGAGAATGAAGCAGAATGATTTTTGGACTTACCTTTCTAGAAAGGCCTCTCCCTGTTGCCAGCACTAGTGCTTTGACAGCAAAACTGCTCTGGAACCACTGATGTATTCCTGTTTTCTGTGAGGTATCAGGGAGATCTGGGCATAAAACCCAGGGCACGACTGTGCATTAAGCAGCACCATTTTCACCTCTCTCTAGCTCTCTGTACTGCAGTAGATTCTTTCTTCATCATTGCTTTAAGTTAAAGGAGAAACTCCTTAACTATTTCTCTTGACATTTGGGTTTAAAAGATTTTTTTTTTTTAATCTATTGCTATATGTGCTTCACTTTTCTGTTTTGTTCCCTTTCTCCCAATTATTTTGAAAAGATTTGCCATGGCCACATGCACTTTATATTTCGGGCATTTTGGGATTTCAAACTTGAAAATATGTCTCAAATCCCAGCATGAGTTTCAGACAATGAAATCATTAGCTTGAAAGAAAGAGCCTAAGCTGTCCATCAGCAGTAATGTTCACTATGTGACAGAATGCATAGAGCTTGTTATCCAGGAAAAGAAATAATTTTTTTCTGAATGCAGGAAATTACCAGAATGGCCAGAATAGCATTTATTAAGAAGATAAGAAAAGGGATTAATAAACTGTAGTTGTTGGAGCATTCTGAGTACAGTGATGGGCCAGTGGAATGTTTTCAGTGTTCTGATCAAGAATTATGTAAGGTGTTCAGGGTGTAAAGGTCACCCAGCTCAGGGAATATTTGTCCACGAAAGTATTTATTTTGGAGACAGTATTTCTGAAAGACTGGTTGGTGTTATAATTGCTTCAAGCTTCTAACTATTTTGTAGCCTAAGTGCAATTACTTCTTCAGAGGAAAATATTGGTTTCTTTTGCATCTATACGTAATTTAAGATCAGGTAAAATTGAGCATCAAATAAAAATTTAACACAATTAGATTCTGATCCACAGCAGTGTTCAAACCTACCTTTTTATATCTGAGCAATTTCATTATCTCTATTGGCAGTGCTGTCTCAGCTGAGTTCTTTATGATACCTACAACCATATACTACTATTCCACATCAAAACAGATTATTAATATCATATTATGAAAAAGAAAAAAAGATTGATTTTTATGCAATTAAAAATAATCTGAAATAATAAAAATGCTCCTGACTTTTCTCTGGATATGAATCCACACACAATTGCTACAGCACGCGAGAGCATCTCAATCTGTGTTGCTGCAGTAAAGAACAATCAAAGTAGTGCTTTACCTTCTTGTCTAAGGTTAGAGACAATTGTCATTACCTCATCCTCCCTCGTTTCATATAATTCTCCTCTAGGAGAAGAAGCAAGGAGGGCTGGCATACCTGTTGCTCAAAACTGACAGATGTCTCTGCTATTATTACAAGCCTAATCATAATTCAGTTCCTCACACTATGACTGTGTCTTATGCTGGATCTACTGAAGCTGCAGACACATTGAAAGAAAGCAGGAAAAAATATTAACTATGTTTTGCAGGTCAGTTGGTGTCAGTAAACACCCAGTTTTTTTTATATAACTGAGCCAACTTAATTTATGTTTTTATTAAATGCCAGAAGCAGAGGATGTTCTGAGTGCAAAATATTGCAAACTGGGACAAAAGGTGACTCAGCTGTATGGTCAGTTTCCTCAAGCCACTCATTATTAGCCCTGTGCTGCTTGTGACCTTTCCTAGCCCTCTCCTGAGCAGAGATGTGACTACAACAGGAGGTCGGATGCTTCTTCATCACCCTCAGTCTCCACTCGAATGCTTATTTTTGGCTGTAGCATGAGACAATTTGGGAGGGAAGAATCTTTATGTTAGAAAGAAATCATTAAGGAAAAATTAGGTAGGCTACACCGTTGTGTAGGGTGTAAGGATCTGGATGAATATAGTACAGTCTCTTGGCAGGTGAGATGCTATATCTGCTTTTAAAATCTGCCTGCTGCAGATTTTTAAAGCTGTGATTACAAAATCTCAGGTACCTGTTCTTTCAGGGGAGCAGAGGGTGGTCCACAGGGAGCTAATGGTCTTTTGAGAAATATGCTGAGGGGATACAGCCCCCTTTAAAACACATTTTTACCAACATATGTTCACACTTCATATTCCACCTCCCCACTATTCTGAGCAAAACTGTGCAGGATGGAAAACTGTGCTTTATAGTCATACACAGAGACATACAAAGATGGTAGGTGAACTGAGATGCCTGCCTTCCTTCCTGAATAGTAGCTTCTCTTACTGCCTGGTACAGCCAGCCTTGCCCACTGCTGCTCTTGTGTGTCTGCACATGAAGACTTTTGTGGTTAAGACTCTCTTTTTCTTGTTCTGCGTAGTAGCCAGCCCTCTGCTAGGACGTGAGGTGGTGCAAAGCCTTACGTTTTCCGTATCTGATGGGAATGGATCCACAGCCTTGGTGTAATCACACACAGGTCTGACTTGTTGAAATGCTGAATTATGGATGATTTCAAGAGGCGAAGGCATTGCAGATCATCTGGGAAAGACTGTGACTGGCATGAAGCCACTGGATTTGTAAACTGGATAGGGTCCACACACTGGAGGTATATCCTCCTTACACTAGGCACTCAGGCAGAAAGCTTTAAAGCAACTTAGTGAAAACAGTGAATGACATCATCAAATAACTTAAGATTTACCGAAAGCATTTGTCATTTTTAGAATAAAAATAAGAGATTAGCACATTACTGGCCAAGGTGAATGAAGTATAGCTGCTGTCCTGCCCTTCCCTTTTCTTGCTGCATTCATGTCCTTTGTCGTCTAATTAGAGTCCATGATTACATCTTCCTGTTAAAATGGGATAAGATAGCAGCTCCCAGTGAATTTAGCAGGTGCTTAGAGAGAACTTTGGAGCAAGAAACAAGATCAGGATTTTGAAAGAACTGCAAATAAATTTTTTCTGGCACGTTACTCCAACTGCTTTCCACTGAGAAATGGTCACTTTCCCACAGTCCTTCTTGCACTATTCGAGGCAATGCTTGCAAAGGATAACTGCTAAATTCATCCAAATTTTGTAAAGCTTAACAATGTGTCTTGGTACTACTCCTCCCTGAAAGTCTACATGGTGTAGCTTTATACTGACTATGAAAGGAAAAGTCACTTAAGGCAAACTGGATAGGGAACAGCAGAATAAAATGCACATATATGGCTTTGCTGCATTTTTTTACCACGATCATCTCTTGTTGCTATGGAGAGACAGATTTTATATATGTGCCAGCAAAATCAGGTTTTTCAGTGCCAAGCTACCAACTATTGCAGAGATTTCGAAGATGAGTGGCAGAAGTTTCTCTCCTAAATGGGGGATTTTGAAGGACAGAGGACATTAATCTCCATTTGTCAATTAAAGGTTTGCTCAGTCATTTGAAAACACTAGATTTTTGGCACACCTAACACAATTAACTCCACCTGGAGTAATTTTAATGAAGTCAACACAACACAGAACTCTCACATTTATGATATAATATAGCTATTGTTCTGTTATTTTTTTTAATTTGATAACATATTCCAGCAGATGCCAAATGTTAGAGGTGTTCTTTTCTCTCTTTCAGCACTGTTTAAGAAAACAAACAAACAAACAAACAAACAAACAAAAAATAGAGGCAAAAGGCAACACGGAAGACTACTGGGGGGAAAAGTGAAAAGCAGTAAAAGACCACCTAAGAAAAGTTGAAGTCAGAGTATTCAGAACCCACTGACCACATCCTCTGATCTGATGAAAATTTATGTGGCATTTCTTAAAATGTAGTTTTCAGTCTCAAGGTTCATAATTTCAAACTTCCTTCACACCTTTACAATAGAGGAGATTATTTCTGGGAAAAAACTCTTCTTCAAAGAGATATGCAATGCAGAAATAAAAAATAAATTTAAAAAGACTTTAAGTGCTACTAGCCCCCCAAGAGCGATGGTAGTTGGCAACCCTCCTGCAACAATAGCTGTTAAAGATGAAGCACCAGGAAAATACCATCAACAGAAACAAAATATGGTTTTAACACAGATCCAGTGACAAGTATTCCCCAGATTTCATGAGGCTGGCAAGAAATGGACTCAGGTGCACTGGAGAAAAGAGACTGCCAGAAGGGCACAAGGCTGTTTTGTAGGCAGTGTTAATTTAAAAGATGTTAGCAAAAGCAAAGAGTAGCACATTCTACCTTGTTCTCTGCCTGAAACGCAAAATGCAGATTTATTCTTATCCACATTTGCCTTTTTCAATACTCCTCTGATTTGGGATCAGGAAAGGAAAATACTTCTAACAATGGCCACAAGGAATGTTATTCAGCATTTCAGCAAGCAGCACGGTGATCTAATCTCCTGCTAGAGTCCGGCTCCAACAAAGCCACCCGGTTCACAGCCTTCTGTCTTCCAACACTGCATCTTGGGATCCCATCTGCTATCAGCCTGAGCCACATCATAGCATGCTAAAAGCTTATGCTGGCCCAATAAGCATACCTAGAGCTGTCTAGAATGCAGAAGAAATCCAACCAAGCATGTAACACTGTTCATTAAGCACAAAGGAGTTCAGCTACCTCCATCCTATCCACTAAGGCTCCACCAAGACCCTTGGAAGTCTGAGTGGCTAGGGTGAAGCACTGCTGTTGCACCAGGACAGTTGAAATATCCACAGCAGTTCCTTGCCTATTGAAACTAAAATTCACCTTTTTTTTTCCTTATATTTTATCTTGATCTCACTCCCCTGCTCATTTTCTCCAGAGCAAACACCTGTCCTGGGGAAAAGCTGGTATCACCAGAAGAAAGCAGGGAGCAATTGACAGCAAAGGAAGCTGTACTCATTCTTGTTTTCCAGGAAAGATGGCAATCACCATTTTGGTTAATACCAAGGTTGAACCAAGACATTTAAATATAAAAGCTTGATTTGGAACAAAGACAGACCTGAAACCAAATGTAGGAGCCTGAAGTATGCTCTTGATAGGCATCAGATTAAAAAGGTATATTTTCCTTATCAGTTTATCCGACTGACTACTGAGTTAAATATACCTGTTGTTTTCTGACATTTGTGTGAGCTGTCATCTCAGACATGTATTTCAGTAGAATTACTAGTTCAATATTCAGAGGTGCTTTACCATAGTGTGCATCTGAATGCATACTTGAATTCTAAACAGGTAAACATTTAATAAAAAAATCTCCGCCATAAGAAGTAGAATGACAGCAAACAAAAAAACAAGAATCAAATCCCAGAGCTGTTCTCATAAATCCCCTCAAGCTCTATAATGACCTGGTGGGCAATCAGTGGTGGCGTGACATGCATTTGACAGCTCAATCTAGTTCCTGCTGGACCACACTGCTTCAAGTAGATTTCCACTCCCTCCACAACGGTAGCTTCCCGCCTTTGAGAAGCTGCAGCAACTCCTGCACTCCCAGCACCACTCCAGCACATCTGTCTAGATCCCTGCACCACAGCCCAGTGGTCTGCAGTCCTCTGACCCCCAGGGAGCTGCTTCCCACCCTCAGCCCCACAGCACTATGAGGACTACCTGAAGGCATGGGGAAGAGGGCACTGTAGCTGCTCTCCTCTGGAGGTACACCCACAGCATCCACACGGACAATCCCGCAACGGGAAACAAAGCACAGATGCAGGGCATACAGAAAAGATTGTCTAGCTTAGACATAAATTATGGGCTTGGTGCAGGAATCAGTGGGTGAAATCCCATGTTCTGTGTTATGCAGCAGCTCAGGCAAGATAAATGGTTCCTTCTGGCCGTTTCATCTGTGAGTCTGTAATTGGGCACTTTGCTGGTGATACAGAACACTCGTAGCAAAATCTCAAGGTCTGTCTTCCTTTCACAAGAGAAGTCTTGTGCAAGAGCAAAGGCATCCTAGAATTACCAGAGGACACATTTTCAGAGGTAAAGACCCTAAATCAAGAGTAGTAACATGTATGATGTTTCCCATGGGAATTCCCCCATCCCATTCCCTGCTTCCACCATGTTTATTATCCAAGGCATAATTAGAGGAAATGATACATATTGGATTGAATCAATATCTCCATGGGAACTGAATGACTCTGAAGATCAGAACCTCTTGTGTGATAACATTTTTGTATTTTGTATGAGAATTTTGTACACTAAGTTAATTTTTCATTACCCAGTTGGACAGGAGCATTAGCTATAAAATTCTTCTGTGGATGTGGTTGAGAGAGAACCCTATTTTAAAGTCTTCGAAGTATGTGAACACATCTCCTCAACAAACCCATTTACACTTTTTCCAGTGTGCAAAGGTAATCAATTGTGCTACAAGGCCTGAAGATCCCCTTGAGACTTGGCCGACTGAGAAAATACACATCTTTATATAAGACTTGTCGGGGATACCCCTCTATGGTACATAAAAATCAAGAACAGCTGTGTAATTCTGTGTCTAACTTCAGGATTTATTGGGTCCACATCCATCCAGCACTGTGTTGTGGAATTCCTCACACCCGCTACCCACCAAAGAACACTCCAATCTCTGGGACTCCTAGGATGAGTCAGTGCAGTGCCTAATGAGAATTGGGTTGGTAATTGCGATTGGATTTGCATTTTTAACGGTTGGGATAGCTATTGATAGCTGTATGATTACTCATTTTCTTGCTTCTGCGATTTCAGTCTTTTCTCCTACTGCCCATTATCTTCACCACCCATGTGGACAACCCATTTGAGCTGGGTAAAAGTCCCTGGAAAACAGTATTTGAGCCGCCAGCTGGTGTAAGGGCCTGAAGATCACAGTTGCCTGTCTCAAACATTGTTACCACAGAAGGACTTTGCCATGAGAGAAGCATAGAATGGAGCAACAGAATGGCACTGGCTCCAGGCTTGGCGAGGCCTGGCTGGCACATCCTGGGTAATGTTCCCAGTTCCCACTGTGGCAAGCTATGCGGGGCGGCAACTGTTCATATACATGTCGCTGTTCAAACAAAGATCACCCCAGGTTGTTGTCCAAGTGTCATCTCAGGCCTAGTGGGAAGTGAACAAAGCTGGGGGAGAAGAATGTATCACTGAAAATGGACATAAAGAATCCACAAGGAAAGTCAACTCAGCAACTGTACCGAAGTCAGCTCAGGCAGGATAAAAGGGAACTCTGACATCCACTCACAACCTACCCACTGAAACGAGAAAGACTGAGTGGGGGACTAAAGAGCATTAGAAGCAAGTGAATTGTTTAACCAATAGAATAAGAGAACTGTGTAGCCAAGGAGCATTAATTCCTGTTTGTAAAAAATGTATCTATAGTGAAAAGTATTGAACAATCTCAGGACTTCCACCACCAAGAAGCCCAAGGTGAAGAAGAACAAATGGGAGGTCACTGGATCCACAGGTGGTGACTATCTTCCACTTGATCTCTCTCCCTGCCTCTCTCTCTCCACTCCCTTTCCCTTTTTCTCTATTTTTTCCATTCTGTCTACCTCACATTCACTGTTAAATAAAATTTTTACTATTGGCTTTGGTATATGGTCTCATTTGCACCTTAATTCAGGCAGAGGCCTCTCTCAATAATCAGATGTTAACACCTTCTCTGGGCTGAACATCATGATAAGTGACCAGCAATTGAGTCATAACATGGAAGATTTTCTGAAATCCAACCTGGTTGTTTTGAATGACCCCCCTGGTTCTTCTCTGACACAAAGCTCTGCTGAATACTTTGGGCAAGAAAAGTGGCTGTATCGCAGCTGAGGTTCTCACAGGCCTGATTGACACCTTCACAACACATAAACCGGTTTCACAACTGCTCCTTGAGCAGGTCAGAAATATGGCCGTATGTCTATGTCTGGCCCTGGCTCCCTCCTGGCAACCAGGCTCACAGGACACTGAAAGATGTTGCTGAGGGAGGAGAGCAGCAGCAGTAATGTGGGAGAGAAGTCAGCTGCTCTTCCTCGCTGTCAGGGGAGGCAGTGCAAGCATGAAGGTCTGGAAAGGAGAAAGTTTGATCAATTCCACTCCAAAATGCATTTTCAGACATGACTGTGTGAAACTTTCCTGGAAGTCATGTCCTGACACCAGGCAAAGTAAAAGAAGGATTCCAGTTGGTGGGAGCACAAAAGGTAGGAGAAAGGAAGACAGTGTTTCTTGTGTTGAAGTGTGAGTCTTTCTCTCAGACACACGAGAAGTATCATAAAAATTCACTATGAATATTATTTACATACAGCACATAAACTTGACTAATGCTTCTTCAGAAAATAAAAAAAAAACAAGGCATTTTTGACCCCTGTGGAGCTTTCTTGCCCTCTGATGTCACCTACATTCAAACTCCTTGAACCTTCTCTACAGAGAAGAAATCACAGCTCTGACAAGATGAAGAAGACTATACTGAGATCAGGACCAGCCTGGAGATTACTGCAACAACATATTTACACAAGATGTGCTTAAAATATACTAGCTGCCATGATTAACAAAAATGAAGAATATTTCTGCAATCTTCTGTAATCCCTTCACTCGGGCACTTGCACTCCAGTCCTCTGTGGAAGTCCAACACCATGCCACTGAAGCACACCACATTATTCAACAATCATAAAACGGAGGGGGAGAGAATAAAAATGTCGCTGCTTCCAATGCTGTGTCAGATCACCACATAAAACAAAACTCACTGCGATATGACCGTGAGTGCGGACAGGACAAAAGCTATGTCCAAAATTACGATGGAAAAGGAACTTAACCTGGTAAAAAGCACTCAAGAACAGCTCAGAAGCCTTCTTTGTCATTAAGGTGCATTTCAGAGTATAAATTAATTAACAGGAGGCTTTCAGAAAAGAATTGAATCCTTTATTGGCAGTTCTCAATGTGAAAGCCTTGTCACCATGGCTGAGAAAGTGACTCAGAAATGAAAATGAGAAAGAGACAGAGAGCTGCCACAATATCCAGCACTCCCTTCAACACCAGCCCATCAAGCCAGTCAGCCAGCAAATCCTGCTTTTGAATGTTATTGGTCACATACCATTATGTAACTAATATCATGTCATATTACTCCAAGCTGTGCCCTGTTGTACACCTAAGTGACAGAGCATCTCTTAATGTAATATGGAGTGGAACAAATACAGGGAAAAAAGATACAGATTTTATGGGTAGTATGGCTGCTACCAATTTACAGACGGATTATCCAAACAGATTCATATTTTTATTTTTAATACGATTACATTTCCTGCTACCTTCACCCTCCTCCACATTTTTTCCTTACAGCTCAGATTTTTTTTTTTTAATTCACCAAACAGATGCAAAAGCTGATATTTCTCTGCCCACATTTTTCTTGCAAAAACCCTGCAACCTTGTGCTTAATGAGGAGGAGTTTTAATAGACAGATAGAGAGGTTAAATTGGTGAACAGAGAAAAAAAGAACTGGATAAGAAAAAGATCAGGTTTCCACAGAAACAGAGCCACATCCTATAATATTCTTGCCTTTATGAATTTATTTATTTATTTCAGCTATATCTGTTTCTAAGCAATAGGTTACAATAATGTCCAGTAATTCGGAGTTGAGAAAACTCTGCTTTTAATAGGGGTCCAGATCTTCAGCTGCTATAAATCAGAAGAGCTTTGCTGAAATCAGCGTTGCTAATGGCATCAGCATGATTTACACCACTTAAGGATTTGGCCCAAGTGCTCCACAGAGAAATTAAATGTATAAATAAATAAGCCAGAAGGTTTACACAAAAAGGAAGCTACTAGAAACCACCGTATGGGATTATATGGAGTTAGTACACAGATGGCCTCCTTTGAGATGGCTTTTCAGAAAGGAAAGTTTTTATGTAGGTCCCCTGATTGTACAAGGAGAGTGAGAGAAGGTGCACGCCTCAGCCTGCAAGTAGAAAGGCAGAAGGCAAGTCTAACAGGCTACACAAAGGTTAGCACAGGGTTCATTTGATTTACACCTTCATTTTCCATCCGGACCCTAAAACTCTGAAGAAGAGGAATATGTTTTTAGAATTTTAAAGATATGTTGACAGAAGCAATTTTCAGGTATCCATTAATCACTCACCTGCATACGCATTTCTCTCCAAACCTTTAATGGTGTGATAAGGAACTTCATGAGGAGCAATGTGTGGGTGTTTTACCCGGAATTCAGTGCAAC
This sequence comes from Oreocharis arfaki, assembly GCA_013398015.1. Taxonomy (NCBI): domain Eukaryota; kingdom Metazoa; phylum Chordata; class Aves; order Passeriformes; family Paramythiidae; genus Oreocharis; species Oreocharis arfaki. The sequence continues at coordinate 19,098 of VZRR01013562.1, read as the reverse complement.
ACTTCATTGGGCAGATGAACTCAAAAGAAACTTTGGAAACTCCAGCACTGTTGTGCCAACCAGTTCAGTGGCATCTTAAATTTCCTCCTGCAGAACTAAAATAAAAACAAAATCCAGTTTTTCTAGAATTAAAGAGAGACAAAGTCTCACACCAAAACTGATTCCCACTGCCCACATTTGAAGCTGTGAAGCGGATCTCCATGTGGAGTTTTTCCAGCTGAACTTTATTTTCCTTATAAGCTGAAACTTAAGCCCAGATCTGCTGAAAAATTTGAATTTTGGAGGTTTGAAACCTAGATCCACATCTAAATCATCTAGTTCTGGCCTGTCTCCGGGGTTTGTGTGAACTATTTGACCACCTAGTCACCATCCCTAGAGGTGTTCAAGAAATGGCTGGACACGGCATTTAGTGCTATGGCCTAGTTGATAAGGTGGGGATTGGTCAAAGTGTGAACTCAATGGTCTTGAAGGTCTTTTCCAGCCTAAACAACTCTGTGCTTCTGTGAAAGGAAGAAAAGTGATTTCTTGCAGCTCCATAAAACAGAAAACATCCAGGTAAAGATATACATCCTTATGCTGTCACTTCAGGGATCTATTTTCCTGAGCACCACAACTCCTCCCACTTTAGCGATGGCCACCTGTCAAGGACATCATTGTATCACTGCAGAAAAGACCCCAGAACACAATTGGGCATATAACCCCAACTATAAAACAGCAGACAGCTCACCCCATCAGCCAGCCTGACTGCTCAACCCTTTGCTGAGCCTGGCCATGGTGGCAGTCCAGCAGAGGCCCCAGGCCGCTCCTGCACTCCCATTGCACTGCCTGCTCCATCTCCTCCAGCAAGGCCCAGCTGCACCCCCCTCACTGCCCAGCAGGCCAGCTGTCAGCACCCTTCATTTGAACAAGCCCTCTGGAGATCTCGAGCTCATTCCTCTTAGTGTTTCCCTCTGACAAGAAGGTGAAGCATCCCTAACACGAGGCGATGACGGTGGTGTCCGCCAGGGAGGTCAGAGCAGCCAGGCAGAAGAGGCACAACAGGAAGACACCTCACCTAGAAATCAAAGAACTTGTAGGAGCACTGCAAACCACCACCTCAGCCACACACAGGCAGGACTCAACTTTTTTTCCGACCACTTCCTCCCTGTGATCAAAGGCGACAAAGAATTGCCTTCAGCAGAAGAGGCGTGTGAAGGGTTTCCTCTCAACTGGCTGCCTCAGCTGCTGTCTCCTGTTCTGTGTTTCATCACTTCAGGGGGGAGAAAGGGAGACAAGAGAGAGAGAAAAACCTGAGGAAACCCTTCCCATAACATTCTCTCATTAAAAGTTTGGATCTTCATTGTAGAGCTGCATGCTCTTTTTATAAAAGCTAATAATATTTAACAGCAGGAGTAAAAAAAATCTTACAAAATAATAGAAATATATTTTAAAAAAGCTTTATCCCAAATCACACAGAATTATTCTGGTTGCACAGCACAATATTTTTTCTTTGATCAAAGTCTTACCCGATTTCTATTTTACTTCAACTCTAGCCAGTAATGTCTTACCTCTCTACTAAAAAATTTATCCAGCTCTAGTCTGTAAATTTTACCATCAATGTCTCACAATAAGCCGTGAGAACTTTCTGGATTACCCCAAGTTCTCTTAAATTCAAGGAAACACAGAAATGAATACATTATTATCGCCACCTGAGAATTTTTCCTTGATTTTATTTTTCAGAGGCCTCTGTCTCTAGGGTCACAATAATTGTAATAATCTTTGCTCATTGGTAACTTAGTGCATGTGATTATGTTCTTACCAGCAGTACCTTCCTAAATGCTGACAAATCTATTTTATAATACAACACTTTTCGTATGTATTATCAAAGCTAGATAAGGAACTAGGAGCAAGAATAATGTTTCAAATGTTAGAAAAGTAAGTGCATGCTTTTTATCAATGAAAGCTTGTAGATTGGCTGTAAACCTCTTTGAAGAAACTACTGTTTCTCGAATCTATAGTATCATAATTCTACTTTTCAGAATCTCTGTTGATATGATAGTGCACATCATTCTCCTCCTTAGAATCAATATTTTGATTATTTTGTGGGTTATAACTGGTGTGCAGTTATCATCTGAGTCACTAAACACATGTTGCTAATTCTTGCTTCTGAGATAGCTTGAGTTCAATTTCTACGCAGCGCTTTTGGTGAGCACGTTACATAGGAACTCCCATACAGCATTGAAAACTTTTCTCTTTAATATGCTTATCCTTCTCATATTCTTTGTTCAAGTATCTATTTAGGCTTGGCTTTATTGCCAAGCTGAAAAAAAAAGTATTATTAGGTGTGGATCTTGCTGCTAGGTTCTTGAAAAACTGTTTGCCTTGGATCTACTTTGCATCTCTCAGCAGTTTTTACTGGTATCTCCTGCTAAACTTCAAAAGTTACACCAGTTCTGCAGGATTTTCTTCATCTTCACCAAGTGCTGACAACCAGGCACGGTCCATGAGCTGTGAAAATGGTCTGTTACTACCATTTATTCTCTGCAGCTGTCTCATCCCAACCACATGGCAAGACGGCATTTTCAGCAGCACTTGCAGTCTGTACCATGCCTCTCTTTCTTTGTGTGGTTTCTATGTGGACTCATTGAACCACACCAGTGCCCAGAGAACAGATCCTATTGAACATTTTGCTCCGTCTTTGAACATCATTCACCAAAAAAATCAGAACATGTTCTGCATAAGTTCACTTTCTAAGATCTTCATCAGCAATTTCTGCTCCCATAGTGGCCATCTGGTCATATTTCGCTGGGGAAGGGTCAGTTTCAAAAGCATCGCTCTGTTCTTCATGAAATCACCATACACTCACTGCCTTATCTTTGTTGCTGTCAGAAGGTCATAAACATCTCCTCTCTGGACTTGCTTTCCAGCAGCCAAATAAGTGGGTTAAATCTATTCAGCTCTTTCCAAATGTTCTCAAGCAGTTCCGGTGATAGTTGAAAAACTGGTTGGTATTTCTAGAGAGCTAGAAATCTTCTGGAATAAGAGGTCATTCATTTTGTCATGTCTATTTTGTCATAAAAATCTTCACTGCTCAGCAGTAAAGTATTACCTTCTGACAATTCCAGTTCAAGAATAAATCCCTTTGTAACACTTAAAACAAGTCTGTATCTGGTCTTTTACCAGTTGCTAATCCTTTTTTACCAAGAACACTTCTGTTTGAACAGAATGTCTACCATTTTTGTGATGCACGTGGGCATTTGGGAAGCCTTCTAGAATAGATATGGTTTTCTTATGGTACAGAAGTTCGATTTATCACTTGCAAAACAGACTCATAAAGGAGAATTCTGCCCCATTCCCTTGCTTAAATGTCCAAAATAATCCTATTATAATTGAACTATGCCAATGTCAGAAATACAAAATTATTGCAAGTTCCACTACCAGCATTTTCCAGGAAACCATGTTTTTAGGTGGCAGAGTTACACTCCAAGGCCACAGATGATTTGTGAAAATCAGCCATTACAGCAAACTCCATTGAAATGTACTTGGCATGTATCATCACAAGCATTAGAGATTTAAGTGCTTCTATTCCAAGTGAGCAGCTTTCAAAACTGGAAAGTGACAATGGTTCTGGGCAGGTTTCAGAAGGCCAGTCTGCAAATTCGTGCTCTGCAGTGGCAGTACATTGGCACATGGATCTTCTGAAGTTGTGCAAATCATTCCATGTCTTCCTCGTGAATTTGGAAGAATGTCCACTGGCTGCCTCTTCTTAACTGCTTATCTCCATAGACACGACATTTCTTCTCCAAACCCCCAGTAAAACACTGTCTGTATTGTAAGCTGCACAACAATTCAGCAGCTCAAGTAAATAAAAACAGTAGTAGCAGATGTACAAATGAAATGGCATCCAACTTCATTTTGCCAACCATCTTGGAAAAGAAACTCGTGCAGAAAGGTTACTGCACACAAAAAGACTGAGTTACATAGATAAATCTGTTTGACTCAGAATTAGCAATCGTTATCGAGCTGGTTAAGCATTGCTCGGTAAACACAGTTGGTCAAGAGCCTGGAGCCATCAATTTTCCCTCCGTGCACAGTGGAATAAAGACAGAGAACAGATATGGAAAGGTATAGGCACTTTTTCGCTCAGAATTATGTGCTTACTCTATTCTATTCCTCCTGTGGAGATGCTTGGAAAGTAGTACAGAAGGGCAAGCTCTCACGTATTGAATCTGCAAGAACACATTGATTTCTTTAAAGGGTGTAAAGGCCTTCTCACAAAAGGGCATCCTTTAGAATTTTTTCCTGACTGCTTTTTATTGACTGCCTGGATAGAAACGCAACTCCTCCTTTTCTAGGCTCTGTTTTGGTACTAGAATAAAGAAATTTGAAATAAAAATTCTTTAAATTGGAATACAAACACCCTCTTCAATGCTTAATGCAATGGAACAGGCCCAGATTAAAGTACAATCACGTTCGCCTTTCCTGAGGGCCCTCATGTGGATGGATGAACTTTGCACTGGCATAGCCAGATCTTGCTTGTCTGGAATTGTTGGAAAACTTTGCGAAACAACCAAGGCACACTGAAACTTGATCACAATAACCTGATAACTGCAGGCATAAACCCAGCCTTCAGTGGCTGCATCTCTACAAACGCAGGGCGAGGGTCAGAGGTAATTAGTCGTGTGGCTCACCATGAGCTTTTCTGAATTAAACTATCCATATGGTGACTGTATATTTTCTTCCAGTTCCTACCTGGGTGCTTTGTACAGCTCAAGCATATTTTAACCCAGTGGAATTTTTCTAGAACTTTATCCTTCCAAAGAATACCTGATTAGCTCCTACTCTCTTGAGCTGTGGCTTCTTTTAGGGTTATACTGCACCACCATTGTCAACTAGGCATGCTCTTTCCGTGCACAGGATGGTTTTCGATAAAGGTTTTTCTTTGGTCCTTCTCTCATTTAACCCACCAAAGACACCTACAAATAGCTGGTCTGCACTCCACACTCCTCCATTTTTGCCCACTATTTTAGGAAAATTTCTGTAAGCCCTCCATATATCATCAAAGAATCATAGAACGGTTTTGGTTTTAGAGGACCTTTGAGATCACCTAGTTCCTAAAGCCTTACCATGGGCAGGGGCACCTTCCACTAGACTCAGAGCCCCATCCAACCCAGCCTTGACCACTGGCAGGGATGGACATCCCCATTGAAGAGAATTAATTCTTTTTAGAGGAAGCAGCTTCTTGTTCTTCTCCTGGTAACTTAAGTACAGCCAGATCGAAAATTTTATTGTGCTTTTTATCTTTGCAAATGGGTTGTGATTTTCCCCTAGTAGCCCATCCATTAAGTGCCTCTCCAAACTGATGTATCTCTCCTGGTTCAGAGACGGCCATGCTCCGGGTCCAGGGCTGGCACAGCAGATTCTGAAACATGTGAGTCACTGTCCCACCAGCCAGCATGGCAAAACCTTTATTAACACATCTTGTTAATACACATAGAAGCCTCTTCCAGGTTTTCCTTTCCTAGCCTAATATGCCACTCTGTCCTTTATTCTTCACTGCCTCCTCTCTCTGCTCTAGGGAAATATCTTATTCTGACAGTTCCTATAACTATTTAATATCATTGACCTTTAGTTTGATGATTTTGTTAAAAGGGTTAGGTATTACCACTCACTCCAACTAGTGCTCATTCCAGTAGTCCTCAGGGAAAGTGATAGCTTGCTTTTTATCCAGAATTCACAGTAATGGAGGCAGAATTAGGCTCCTCCTGTGGCCATTACTGTTTTCATTGTTGTGAAACACTTCAACCATCTTGAAGCTACAGCAATTGACGGACTGGATAAATTCATGCAGTTTCCCGTGGAACTGCAGGGCAAAGCTGCACAGATGTGCCCACTGCATGAGCAATCCCCCACAGCTTTTTGTTTGTTTTGGGCCTTGCTCTCTTGAGCCTCACTCCATGCACCTTAGCTCTCCCACTGGCACAAACAGCATACAATCAATTCTTATAGGCTTTACTCGGTGCCTTTCAAGATCTCACCACGTCTTTTCAAGACTGAAGAGTCCTAGTTTATCTAGTCATCTTTTCTGACCCCCATTGCCTTTGAATCCTTTCTAGTTCCAGTACAATCTTGCAGAGACAAGGAGATAAGAAATGCATATGGTATTAATGATAGGAGTGAACCGAGGTTATTTTCTGCTTTGTTCTTTAATCCTTTCTTGGCAATTCCTAACATTTTAATTGGTTCCCCTAAAAAAAAAAAAACAAAACAAAACAAAAAAAACCACCTGCTTATGATTTGAAGGATCTGTCAGAACTCCAAGATCTTGCTCCTGGGGGCAACAGTTAGCTCAGAATCCATAAACATATAGCTTGATGTTGGGGTTTTTTTCCCTATATACACACCTTTCCACAGCCTGCAGTGTCAGAGCCAGCAGAAATAACGTGGGAGTCACTGCTCTTCTAACTCTCCATTTCTCCAGTGTGCACTTAAGGCACCCTAAAAAGGGCCAGAAGTGGAGCTTGCTGCTCTCTAGCTCAAGCTGCAGAGTAAAACAAATGGACTGAATCCAACCATGAATTTACAGTAAAATGGAGTGAGGCCACAGTCGTGGGTATCAGGACAATTCACACCCCATCTCCTTCTCTATCAGGTGAGACAAGACAGAGCAGATTCAACCCACATACCAGCACTGCCACAGAGTTCACCAATTCCAGTGTGGAAGATATAAAACAAACACATCAAAGACAACTTTTTGACTCAAGAAGAGGTTAAAGTCTTAGGACACAAAGAAAGGAAAAGCACACGGAGTGAAGTGGGCTCACAAGAATATGCGGCAAGCCAGAGCAAAACCAGGAGAGGCAGCTCCATCACTAAGCCATGTAAGAGTCATTTTTAATGGCTACTCTAACCAGAACAGAATAAAATATTAGGAACTTGACTAACCACTTGTTCCTCTAAAAACAAAAAACTTAAGCTGGTAAGCAAAAAGAGAAGATTTCTACAGAGAGGTTGCTTTTCTGTTCTTGCCGCTCAAGCCTCCAGTCAAAGTCACCCAGAGTCAATCTCTGCTTGCATGTCCAGCTAGACAACGGTTTGTGCAACACACACCAAAACCACAGACCTGGAAAATGAATGGAAACTTTGCCTTTGGGCAGTAGGAGTGAGACTAGAAAATTTGGGACAGAAATAAACTTATTTGAGATACTATTTTCATTTAATGTTTTTTGTCTTTTATGTTTTTTCATTTTTCCCCCCTCACTCTTCTCTCATCCCCTCCTCAGTATATTTAGCAAAGCACCCGTGCCAAGCAACTTCAAGTGGAGCCATGGCAAGAATTTACAGCATGCAGGAGCCAAGAAAACATCTCCATTCCAAGCTGCATGCAGGCGTGGGCGGACTCAAGGTGTCATATCAGGCTGTCGAATAAAGTATGAGCGGACAATGGTGAATCAAAACCCTTTAAATGAATTGTTTTGTTTTCGCTCACTGCCTGGTAGGTGCACCTGTGCTCCAGATGATATACATCTTTGTTTTCCTGCTTAATATTCAGCACATGAGACACATGCATAGAAAAATAAATAAAAGGGAGGAAAGCAGGAAGAGAAAATAGATTGGTTTTTTTAAGTGCCTTCAGAATTAAATCTTAAGGGTAAGGTCATGCACGCAGGAGGCTGGAAATACTGGGCAATTACCCATGAGGCTCGCATAATAAATGGAACTAGTGGGTAGGAGGTGGGGGCACTGAAGACTGGGGGAAAGAAGCTGCATCTCACACTGCCAGGGGGACCACGGGTGTTTGATAGCATGAGCAGCTGCAGGAGTGATTCTTAGAGTCTAATGGGGAAAGGGATCTGTCTGGTGTCTCTTGTGACTGTAATGCATTTCCCCCAAGATGCAGCTGAAATATTTTGTAGCTTCTGTTGTCCTTATGCAGGTGAACATGCATAAAAGACTGTAAAAGTGGTCAGCTATTTCACGGGCTGAAATCTTGGCAAAACAAGCTGCCACTGTATAGAGTGAAAATAATAAAAACAGGACGGTGAGAGGGAAGAAGGGTTTCTGCAAACACAGGCTCCCTCACAACCAGTAAATCCTTTTTTCCTCTTTTCTTTTGCTTCTGTGTGGTGTCAGGAATCAAACTGAACTGTACTTTCGGCAGCAGCTCCTGCTAGATGTGAGCAGTGAACTTGCCCTGCCCTCCAAGATAAAAGTTTGAAAAACTGAAATGGAAGCTGCTCTAAGAGCACAAGCTGTTAGAGCAAACTAAACTGGAGCTGCTGTGTTGGTTTTTCCCTTTAGGATATCACCACAGTATTTTGCAGTGATGGCTTCGTACCCTGAGGCCCTTGAATGCTGGAGGGAGGGATCCTAATTTTTTTCTATTGACTTCAGCAAAGCACTTCTCTGAATTAAACCTAGGAGTCTGGTTGGCTTCCTGAAGAGGTTAGTAAACTATTTCCAGTATGGTTAATATTTAGCTGAAACTAAGCTCCTTTAAAAGCCTTATATAAGAGCAAGGGTTTTAGGCTTTGATTCCCTGTGGCCTCCATACTGAAAGCCCAATCTAATAGTGCGAGTGTAGGCGGCAATGCCACATGTGAGAAATCTGTCCAGGGATTGACGAAAAAATTGTCTACAGTTACAGGTCTCTGTTTTGATCCACACCAAGATTTAAGTTAATTCGTCCTAGACCTAGACATCCCACCAAATCACTACTGCCAATCTGGTTTCTTTTTCTGGGACCCTGAATAAGCATCCACCCACATCACCCCTAGCATCTTACACCTTTTCAAGTGCTCACCTCTCAAGTAAAGGACGGGTGAAAGCCACCAAACTGTCTAAATTAACCTCAGAGAGAAAAGGAAATATGACTGAGCCATTCTCTACATTAAGAGCAGGTAATGTTTCTGACAATGTAAAGGCAGAAAGATTTAGAAGGGATGGAGTTATCAGTGTTCATTTGGGAGTGAATTGCATCTGAAGCTGTGCCCTTCAGCAAAGTGCTGTGTTGAAACCGAAATTGGTAATTATGAAGCTGATCTATGGATTAACACAGTGGAAGTCACAAGCATCCTTATTGCATTCGGATGGTTGGTACCACGCACTCGGTGATAGCCGACTTTTATATTCTTGTCCACTAACGAAAGGGTCTTTTGTCAGGGAAGGACATTCAGTCTTTGGGAAGCTGCCTTCTATAGACACATCACGCCCTCCCCACAAAAGGTTTGCACTAGCGCTAGCGTTAGCCCGAAAAGATTACAGTGCAGTAACAAAATGCGGGGTCAGAGATGAGAGAGTTCATAGTAAGGATTTTCTCACTAACAAAATGAAACCTCCAATATTTCACTTCAGAGAGCAGGGCCCAACAGAAGTACATCCCCTCTTTATCACTTCAGTAGGCAGAGGCATTATTGAGGTCACTGAGGTGTAAGGATAGGAAGCCGGGGGCCTGAAACTGTGCCCCTGTGTATTTAAAAATGTAGGCTTTTAAGGGAATACTAGCAGGTAGCAGCTGTTATAAAATACATATATAAAAAAGGCAGAACTGAGAAGCAATTTTTTAAAGAGAGACATAAAATGAACCCAAAACAAGAAAGCTCTTTCCACCTTGGAGTAATATGTGAAAATGCATTTCAAGGGTCTCCAAGTCTGTTCACTCCATTACATGATAATTTGTAAGGAAATCTGGAAATAATTGCCTTGACTTTGGTGATGACAGAGCTTCTGGTACTGTCCAGCTGAAATTGTCTCCTTACTTTCTTGCTGTCTCTGGCAAGTTGTTTCCATACTCGTCCTATGACGCCTGCATTTTTCACTCTCCCAGTATTAACAGAAACACACAAAACACTCATTAAAAAAATCTTTAAATCCTGTTGAAAGGCCTTCATTAAAATTCTATTAATATCTGTTTGTCTCACACTGTGAATAAATTGTTGACACTTCCACATTCTTCTAAACAAAGCCAAAAATAAAGCACTATCTTTCTGAAAAACACTTGACATGTAGGAACAGCCAAGTTCTTGATGGAGCACACTATATTTTCAAAGGGCTCCACTGTTGAATATTCTGGCAGCTTAAGATGTTCATCTAAACAGTAAATGCCGCGATAATGGATGCAACATTTCACAATTTAGTTGGGGATCTGCCTACACGAGACACAGTTGCTGAGAAATGGACAGATGGAAAAAAACAAAATATTTCTTCAGGCCCCTGACTTTCACTAGCTTTTCACTCCATAACCCTTAGAGTGAGATCATGAAGTTCCAGATAGGTTAAAAAAGAATCCAAATTTTGTAAATATCCGTGTATTTACAAGCTTTCTCCCTACTCCCTTGTCCCTCCTAGGTACCACAACTTCTGCCCCGTGTTAGGCTAGATTATAAAGGCAACCTAAGTGGCGTTTTCTAGCAGCACTGCCATATGCCTTTAATATTTTGCAGAACAACAGGAAAACACTCCCAAATCAAGTACCCAGCAGTTTCTTTGAAAAGGCTAATCTAAGCAGGAGAAACTGAATGTTTCACCTAGCCAGGTGAGTCAGGGGTCAGGAGCCTTCTACTTCACATTAGATGTAACGTTCTTCACAGAAGTCTGTGAGTCACATAGGAGAGTTTTACTAAAACTGCAGTTTTAGCCATTCAAGAAAAAATGCATCTTTCCAATGCAGATGTTTGTGCAAAAATTTCATTATTCCAGAGAAGTGGTGCTTTGCTAGGCAAGATCAGATTTATTTGGCCTTAGTTAAGCAACACAGGGATTCCCTTTATCCTTTTCAAACTTTTTTACATTTCCACATCTTCTTCATTTATCCTGTTATACACTTAGGAGAAATTCTCTTCCAAATTTTTCCCCTTACCATTCTTCTCTCCCCTCTCTTCTGCTCCACAAAAGCTGCTACTTTAGAATTTGTGGTGGTATCAGCTCAGCCTGTGGTAGAGCCATGGTGGTCCAAGGCTGCTCTAAGAGGCCTTCATGTGTTGTTTTCAGCAGATATTACTAGATCTCAAGCCTGATTATTTTTATTGCTCAGAAGCTCAGAGTATGGAGAGTTCCTGTGCAAACCCTCCCTCACTACAAGCAACTGGTGCAGAGGTCTGGCAGATTTGAGATCAGCACTGGAAACCGCAGAGCTCTAGCCAGGAAACATTATACCACAGATCAGTATGAACCCTTCAAGGATACTCACTTTTGACCTTTACACTAACCTGAAGAATATGCTCAGTGAAGTTCGTTCCTAACATGGAGCTTTACAATTTAGATCACTAGTAGGAATTTGATGCCAAACCAGCGAAAATGCCACATGAACCATTTAACAGCTTGTCCCATTTACATTGGCCTGAAACAACTTCAAATACACGATTTCCAAGGGTTTGTGAATAAATCTCCTTAGTACTTCTAAAGTTGGTCAAATTTCTCACTATAAAACTATGCACTGCACCTAATTCCTTAGATCTGGTAGGATTCACTGTAAACTTTTCCAATTCATCCACACACAGTCATTTAGCCTTGGAGACATTTTCCCTCATCAATGAGTATACTGCTTCTTCTTTTCAGTGTTTCCAGATACGAACTGAAGGAGTGTCCTGCTCCCAGGGTGTTTGCTGGGAAGGTTTCCTTGCAGACGAAAAGCGAGGGTGGAATCATGGCTTAAATCCTCCAACATATTGCAGCCAGAATAGAGTGAAAGCAAATCAAAATACAATAAAAACGGGAAACAAAATATACACCTGACACTTCCAGCATTACAGTGGCTAGAAAAAGAGCTTTTCTGAACTCCACAATGGTGTGGCAAGCAGCAAAAGAAGAGGAAGGTATTTTGTCAGGAATGTAGTCAGCATGGTGCTGCTCCCCCATGAAGCAGCCCAAACACTTGCCCACACAACAGAAAGGTACTTCAAATCCACTTTGAACTGTGTTAATCCATGCATGCAAGTGCCTTGTAGCACAGACCAGACACCTCACAAACTGGCCCTGCCTGAGAGCTGCAGAAAAAACAGGCACATAATAGAAAAACACAGAAGTGTGGTCGAGCAGAGAGAGAGGAAAGCATTAACACTATTTCTAGGTACATCCTTGAATGATGGAGCAAACCAAACAATTCCCCCTGTTTCATTACACCTGAACACAAAGAGAGGGATTCTGTGAACCACTCCAAGCACTTCCTCCAGAGGTGCCTGAGGGGCCACAGCACCACACAGAACTGAGCCAAAGAGACAGCCATTAAAAGAAACCTACTCATGAAATTTTCATGCTTATATAGTGATTTAACCCCAGAGCCTTGTAAAACAAGCATTTCAGCACATTATTTTCACATATCTCCACCAGGTCCACTGCGTTCCCCCTTGTTATTTTTGCAAACACAACCAATATTTTGTATTCTCCAGTTCATTCATTCTTAATGATTCCTCTTATAAAGCTTGGAAATAGCACTTCTTCCTCAAAAGATTTTGTCTTTTTCCACTTGGCCAATAATATTTCTGCTGTCACAAGGTGGGAGCCAAGACTGCTTTGGTTCGTTTGCTTGTTGATGCACTGGCATCCCTGATCTGCCTTTCCTGTAGATGTCAAATGAAATGAGAACCACTAGCACCTCTGGAGTAGGACACTGAAAAGGTGTGCATGGCCTTATTTCAGGAAAATATGAGGATTTTCTCCTTTATCCTAATGTATTCTTTACATTAGAAGACAAAGGAGAGGGATTCATCTCGCCTGACATCAGTACACACACACATGCAACTTAGATATCCTTTGTAGACACAAAATGTAAAAGGCTCTCGCGTTTTATCTTACTTTATACCACGGTCCATCTTCTCCTATGAGAATAGCCATGTTATTGAAATATGGTCTCTTTCCATTCGCAGCAGCAGTCAAGGCTGACTGCTCAGATGTAAATGGTTATTTCATGAGGTGAAGTCCAGCCAATGCATCCTGATCACATAGAAAGCACAGAGCACTAGAAGAAAAACAAGGGTCCTGTTTCAAAAAAGTTAGTATTTCCAGTTTGTGTCTTCTGAAAGAGCAAGATGACACATGGAGATGACACTTTGTAAGCTTTGTATTCCCACTATTTCCAACACTGAGAGCTCGGCTGCCGAAAGAACAGAAGTGGCTAAATTTGTATCACTACATTCTTGGACTTTCACTGTCTTTTGTTATACTATTTACAAAAAGTTTCAAAAATCACACACGTTTTTTACTTAATGATGATTTTGTACTTTTCTCTTCTGATGTAAAATATAAGGCATCAGGGACCCAGGCATTGGAGCTAAAATCCCAGTTCTCCAGAAACTGATCTGGACTAGCACCTAGGATTTCCAGAGCCATGGAAATGCCCTGACTTTCAGCTGTCCTTGACCCCTTGGACACACCCTAGCCAGTGTTCTGCTGCAAACTCAGCCAAGTAGGGGGTAGCGCAGGTGCACAGGTTTCTTATTGCCTTTTTTGTGGTGTTATTTCCATATCAGTTTAGTCAATTTTCCTGTTTATTCACCTTGATTATATTCTGCTCAGTGCAGGAGAAATCACTCTGGGTTCAGATATCTCATGTAAATGCATAGCTTACACCTTTATTTTCAGCGTGGACAGCTTACATCTCTGTAAAATGCCGATGACTGCCGCACGCTGGAGGATGCTGGCTTTTTGTAGCAACTTTCTTCAGGGAAATAGATTCATTTCCAGTTTAGTGAACTGAAAGGATCAGGCCGTGTGGATGCAATACAAGGAGAGAGAAGGGGGTTGGTGACCTCATTTCGTTACTTTCAGTGGAACTGCATCTATGCTGTTCCATAAAACTGCGCAAATGTAAACGAGGTGTGAACTGCTTTCACATCTCATTTAGGTAACAGATGAGGCATGAAATGTGTTTCACGGGCACGTGTACCAGAGCAGTATGCTAAAGCTTGTGACAATGAAGGACTCCTTTTGTCACACACAAGAACCCTTTCTCAGAGCACTGGATTAGCTCTGAAAGAATGTGTGAGGAGGAGAGATATCATCAAGGTACGGCACGTTGTCTGCTTTTATTAGCTCTCAAAATGTCTTGGATAGTAATCGAAGTTCCTGGGGTCCTCTGTCATCGCAAAGATTGATTCGTTTTTCTTTTCCCACAAAATAAGTCACGTCCAGATGGTACCAAACAATGAAAATAGATAAGTGAGTAAACATAGTCTCTGCTCCTAGTAATGAGCTTCTGAGCCAGAATGCAGATTCACTTCTCTTGAAGAATAAGAGTCCGAAGTAAAAAAATAGTCTCCAGCCATTTTTCAAAAAAATACAGGTTGCAAGAATGTTCTTGCCAATCACACAGCACATGAAACATCACAGGGCTTTTTTTGTTTTCCAAAACAAGTACAGATAAAGTAGAGGAAAATTAACTCAGGTTTAAGGTAAATGAACACAGCTATGAAAAAAATGGGGGGAAAAAAAGCCAAAGTCATCATAAAATAAAAAAGTTAAAAGTAAAAATGCATTCTAAATTAGAGAGACTCTGCAATGAACTATGCAACCCATGGAGAGATATTCACCGCCTTGTTATCAGGTGAGCATAGAAGGATATTTGCTGGCAGAGTCAGAGGAAAATCTAAAACGTATTTTGATGCCAGTGGCACAGTTGAAAAGTTCAGCAAAGGACACAGTCATGAGGAGAACTTCACATGCTAAGGGCAGCAGAAATGTAGACATCCAAGAGCAGAGCAAAGCAAAGCAAAGCAAAGCAAAACTTCCTTCGCATCACAATGATAAGCTCAAAAAATGTTCTGATTTTTGTAGAAACCCACCAAAAGTCACTTCAAATGTCTTCAGCATTCGTATCTTCTATCACAGAAAAAGTTTGAATATACCTGTTCAGAATTTGAAGTACTTCTTTTTGAATTTTCTATCAATTGTGAAACTACTAAAAAAACCAAAACAAACACATTTTTGCTCAGATAAGAGCAATTCCCTTGACTTACATCACCACTCTTATAAACATTAGAAATTTATTTTAAATTAATTATATTTCGTTCACCAGTAGAAATTATTTCTTAGAAAGCACTGTGCATTGATAGTGTTCAAATCTTTGTCTCACAGTTTCTTTCAGTGTCCTTTTTATAAATCATGTAGGACACGTCAGGTACACACACAAATTGACTCTTGATGAATAATGGCTTTACAATACTGAAATAATAGCTTAAAGAACCAAATACTTTAGCCATTACCTAGGCAAAATCCTCACTAATTTGAGACTGGAAGGGAAATCTGAGGGAATAAAGGAATATTTATTCCTAAGGGAACAAAACCTGCATGATCAGGCCAAAAATTGTTAATAAGTGAAAAGGAAAAGACTGAATGGAGAAACAAGTAAAGGACTCAGAGTTCTGAGCAGTGCAGA
This sequence comes from Oreocharis arfaki, assembly GCA_013398015.1. NCBI lineage: Eukaryota > Metazoa > Chordata > Aves > Passeriformes > Paramythiidae > Oreocharis > Oreocharis arfaki. The sequence goes on along the minus strand of VZRR01013562.1, from coordinate 3,749 downwards.
AATGACCTGCAGGAACATTGTCAATGATTCACAGAAGTCATTGCAAACATTTTTCTTCTTGTGCATCTCCCTCCAATTTAGGGAGCATTTGGGTGCTGTTCTTTAACATAAACACTCTCCCTTGCTCTGTTCAACCTAATTGGTACGTGCCAGCTCTCCTGGATGATCACCATCATTCCCTCAATTAAATTATTATAAATCTCTTGGCTAGCTCTCATTTTCAAGGCTGCAGACTGCATGTTAAGTTAGGACTGCTCCCACCTCGCTTCTGAACCTTTCTCCAATATGTCTCACTCCAGGCTTTTCCTACCCCTTCCTTATGTTCTCCACCTCCCCTCATCATTCTCTCTGAATGTCCTTCCCCATCTTTACCTGAGAAGGGCATGTTTTGCAGACTCAGCCATGCCCCATAGAATTCACATGCAGACAAGAGCTGCCAACAGACACCCACAGACTGCCACCCACACACTCCTGATCCATACCCAGCCATTCAGATCCCTTCGAAGCAGGTCTGCTGCCAATTAATCTCACTTTCAAAGGTGACTGCCATGACATGGCATGTCAGCAGTCCTCTGGCATTCACCCTCTTTTCCTCTCTGCATGGCAATGGATTCACAGGAACATAGTCCTCATCTGTCCTTTGCAGTTGTTTTTCCTCTAGATCCATTTAGCGTTTTTCTTGCCTTCGCAGATGGGCATCCCAAGGACAGTAGGACCCTGGGCTTTACACTGCAGCTTCAAACCACCCGGTAAAAATGTCAATCTGTGTGTTTCTGCCTCTTCTTTTCCTGCAAATGAGTTCATCTGTCTAGAAAAAGGGCAGCCATCTGCAGACCCTCTCAGAAAGATCACTGCCTCAAAGATAAAAAGTACAGTAAATAAGTCGTTTGTAGATAACTATTGTCTCAATTCATCATTTGACTGACTCTCAGCTATTAAACTTATTTGCTAACAGGCTGGAAAGACCAGAGGGTCCTTTAAGTCTTTCTGTGGAGCACCCAAGGCACTTCAAAATATCATCTCTCTTAACAATTTTTTTTCTTCTGCTACCAGCATTACTTTTTTTGTCGCATCTTCTGCAAGGTCATCACCTGGGAAGTGCCAGTTGGGCAGCCTGTTGGCAGAAGTAAGCCAAAATCACAGGGCCTATCTGAAGGGTCATTCCTCTCCGTAACTCCTGATATACTTCTCTCTTACTAGGGCCTGTACATGCTGCTGACTTGATCAATTAGCCAATATGCTTTCAGGGATCAGACAAAGATCAAGACTTTATCACGCTCCTTTCTTTCTTGCTTCAGTAATCAAACAGGTCCTCCTGCAATTCTCCCAGCACAGCACATGCCAACTCTGAATAGCCGTGTTTTAATCTGATAGAGGGATGTTGGGATGGCATTCCACTGTCAGTGGAGTATGGGGCTGAATGGCTTTTAATTAAGTATTCAAAGCCATTCAACTTTTTACATATTTTATTTAATGGCCTAGAAAATATGCTTTTTAGCATATAAGACTGCAGAATTAATGTCTGAGGACTACGTTATTGTTACAACTTCATGCAGTGGCAAAATATATCACCTTTCCTGAGCACTTAATGAACAAATATCATTGCAAAAGCACCATTTATCCTTTATTGAAGTGCAAAGATACTGTGCTGATACTCTTATTTGCATTTAAAGAAATGCACAGCACAATCATCCTATCAAATAACTCTATTGGTGCAGTAGAGTGCAAGTTTTTCAATGAATTGTTACTTACCTGCTGTTTTTTGAGCTTTCGAGGTGTGTTTGCGTGAGGTGCTGATTCAAGGAGCCAATGAGCTTCAACGCCATTCAGCACACCTCAGAAATGTGATCTCACAGGTGTCTCTGTTCCGTGTTTCACTCAATCGGAGACCACTTTATACATAACAAAGACCACGACTGAGAAACAGGAAGTGCTACAGTTCTGCAAACATCTTTTCAGAAAACCCAATTTGTCTTGTTAAATACTACACCTGAATGCTGATCAGAAATCCTGTCATTGAATTTAGAATTAAAAATAAAACTAACTAACAGTCCAAAAAAAAGGCAGATTCTTTTGATTCCAAAGCCTTTAATTCATGATCAAACATAAACCTTAAATGAGAAATACTCTCATTAATCTCATTTTATGATTTTCAGATTTGTCTTCCTACCATGCACATGTTTTCTTTTTCTTTCCCTGCTTTTCTCCCCTGAACCTCTGAGGTACAGTTTCACCTTTGAAACTAATAAAGCTCTTTAATCACCAGGCTGTTAATTCAAATATTTCTTTTTTATCAGTGAAGAGAATTAACATTTTCTTGACTTTCTTGTAAGGGATTTGCAATCATCCACTAATCAAGATAAATAGAAGAGAAATCACAAACTACCCAAGGCCACGTTTTGTACTTGGGTGCTTAATGACAAGCACATAAATCCATATATAAGTAACCAAATAAACAACCCAATTAAAAAAAAAATACAGAACTTCCAGCAATCCCCATTGATTTCCCTAGTCACTTTGTTTTCTTCATTGCTAGTGAAAAATTGAGTACTTATACACAATGCCTAACTGTGGATATTCACATTTGAAAATATTTACTTCAGAGAAACTGCTCTGAGAAACTTCTGCCCCGATATAAGATATGAAAAATATTAGAACTGTGTTGACAATTGTAAATTACGGGATTAAGAAGATAACATCTTATAACTCATATAATGTCACACCTATTGACTCATGGTGCCACTGACATATGCACATTGACCTGAGGAATTTCAGGTAAATAGCAAATAAAAGCACAAAAGTGTTCCTAGTGACTTGTAAATCAAGGCATATAGGTTTGCAAAGCCTAAGGTAGCCACTGCATGATTTCACATTTACTTTGGAAGCATATAGCAAGAAAAATTGTTACTAGACTGAAATGCATAACTTTAACACAGGTTAGGGAGTTCTCAGACTGCCATTTCTCAATGGGCCTCACCTTAAAATCCCTATACGTCTGATCCCACAAAAGGGGAATTTCTAATTTCAGGCCCCCTTGATTTTTGCAGGCAGCAGGTTTGCATCATTTCAAAATCTGAAAATGGGCCAGGGAATGGTAAGGAATGGTAAGACCCAAAAAGTATTCAAGAGTGATGGTTTGCCTTCACCCATATCCCTGCTCCCAACTCTCTGAAATCACCTATACCATAGCAAAACTTTTTTGATTTCCATAATGTAGGAACATACACCATTAGAAAAGCACCGAGAACAATCCATACCTCCAGAGCTTAGAGTGATGCCTTATCAGGCCACTTAAAAAACAGAGACTAGACAAGAGTAAGGGAATAAAGGTAGGTATTTATTTGAAGGGCTTTCAAAGGTACACCCTGGGGAGCCAGAGGCTACTGCCAAGATGGACCCCAAGATGGACCCCCGGTCACGAGTTCTTCACACTTCTATAAGTTTGGTCCATTTGCATATCAAGTTTAATTCTCCAATTAAACCTTCAGTTAATGATGTAATTTTCCCCAAGCTCACCCCCCCTTCCCCAGATGTTGGTTTACGTTTTGGGCCTAGGACAGGCTGTGTGTCCTCGGAGGGCAGGCCTGGAGAGGGTTTGTTACATCTGTCTGGCCTAAGAGAGCAGCAGCTAACAGACTACAAGAAACTTCAGAGTTCTACTCTAGACAGTACAGGATTTTAAATTATAAAAGTTAAAACTTAAGGCATCAAGAGCAAAACCTCCACCTCAAAAAAAAAAGAAAATAAAA